>JADNSB010000046.1:0-142060 GCA_019695575.1 Angomonas ambiguus | reverse complement strand
GGCGTTTATGTGTTTCGTCGCCACGTCTTTTGGAATTGAATCCAAAGCGAGGGGTCGCGAACGGTGTTCAGTACCAGTCACAGAGTGACGGTCTCGACCAGCGCGCCAAATGGGCGGCCCCGTTGTAAGGTCTGTACCGAACTTAGCTTCACCACTCTCAAGAGAGTGGTTACTAGTCTCACACACCACGTAGAGGTGTTCAGTCACCGTGTGAGTGCCCAAAGGATCTCAGGTCGTACTACAGTGAGGGACAAAGCGACCCGACTTACACACACACAATGCCTCCCTTGTTTTTGTGCTCGGGAAAATCTCCAAACCCACGCTAGAGTAACCGTGATTGACGCAGTAAGACGCAGAGAAACCGCCCACGTTGGAACTCACCATGACCTCTTCCGCGTTGGGCCGTCCCGTCACGACAACAAGTGTCTTTCGGCCTACATCGATCACTCGCGTGAAGGGAAGCTTCAGGCCCTCGTAATCTGCCAGTGTGCTGTATGTTTTTCCGTTTAAGTTCAACGGCCCCACGTAGACCTGGGCCCCATTGGGTACAGTGGGAAAGAGCTGTGAAGACGTGGTGGTAGGGTAGAGAGACTGGGCAGTGATGTTGTGGAGGGTCACACGGGCCGTAGAGGAAATACTGCCGTCGTTGCTTGGTGTGTAGCTGAAAAGAGAACCCTTCGTTGTCACGTTCGAGAGGATAAAGTTGGCGTTATCTAGTAGTTGTAAGTACTCCTCGCCATATGGTACTTTTTATTTGAGTGTAAAAAGGAGCCGTACTATCAAGTGTACAGTTCTGAAGTCTCACCAGTCCGTTCTCGATAACATTCGGAGTTTCATCGCGATAGAAGCTTGAATCACAGTCATTACACACCGAATCCGTTACGGAGATGGTGTTAACATGTTGAAAACCTATCGGAGTGGATGCCCCCACTTAGGGGTGTAGTACCACGCACGAAAATGGATTGGACGTTACTGGCGGTCATACGACTTACTTAAATCCCAGTCTTGCTCTGATCCCACGTGGGTTCAACGCCCCAGGTCTTGTATACACCAAGCCAAAATACGTCTCCCTTGCTTACGGTTGTATGCGTTGCTGTGCAGTCGCTTAAATAGAGGGTAAATCCAGTTGTCATCAACGGTGCAGGCATAAAAGTAAACCTTCTGTAGGACTCGCTATGGAGACCAGATACAATACCCCTCGTCAAGTTAATCATCGAATTAGGCGCAACTCCGTGGTAGAAACATCCTCCAGGGAGACCTCATTCCTTTAATTGAAATCATTTTCATTTTCGGTTAAATTTTGAAGGGTGTTACGTACTTTATATATAAAAGACTAAAATGACTGCTTCACTGCAACACAAGAGAAGAGAAAAAAAGTCTAGAGAATAAAAAAAAAAAAGGGTACTTTAACAAAGGAGGTACCAAGTAAAACGAATTCATTGAATTTGTTTACGAAAAAAAAAAAAAAACTTTCCTTTAATCTCCCTTTTCAGACATTTAAAACGACTCAAAGGCTGAAGCGGTGGATTTAGGATGGGTGGCTCTCTTTTTTTTTTTTGTCATGCTTATTTATTAACTTTTTTTTTTTTAAAAGTAGAATTCCAAAGGGGGCAGGCCTTTTCGAAGCCGTGTTTTTTGAACAAAATCACGAGAAAGCTGAAAGGTTTTGGCGGGCTCCAAAGACCCCAGCTGAATGGTGTTATCGAAAGGGTCACCGGGTACTGTGTCAAATCTTGAAAAACGTGCCGAGGGTAACGCCTGACCGCCAGTGGAAATCCTCATTTGTGTTTCCAGTCCAAACACCTCAATCGCAGGGACCTCACAGTGTAAACGAGTAAACACAGAGGCTGCGACACGTTCACTGGAAACCACCACACCCCTTCGGTTTTTCAAGAGACTCGACAATGTGTCAACGTGTTCCTCCGTAGACAGTACCTCAACCGAAAAAATCGGTTCCATCAGTGTTGGCATGGCACCCGCCAAAGCATCTTTGATGGCCTTTCGGGCATGAGAGCGCACGGTGGCATCCTTTACCCGTTCACTTTTAAAGTTGAATACAATCAACTTGACAAAGGCATCCCGCACCTCTTCACCCACCAAAGGACCTGAACTCAGTACAGAGCGGAACTCACGCACTACAGCTTGATAGTGCTGGGGTGAGACAGGCCCAAAGAGGAGTTCTTCCGGCATTAAGTCGTCGACCAACAGATTGGTTCCCTTTGTCTTGTCCGGTCCTAACGCCATGATATTCTGTGCGTCCAGGGCGTCAAAGCCGTCCGTGGTGAAAGAAGAAGGGCTCCAAACCAACGAGGTCGCCGCGGTATCGCGTAGAAAAAAGGGACCCACAGAGGAGGAGGAGCGAATAGGCAGCTCCACAAACCTACCGGCAAGGTCCCTCGCTAGTTTAGGTTCTAATTTGCCGCTTGTGAAACCCACACACTCGTCCTTTACGGTTCCCGATACCGCCAACACCCCTTCCGCTAACCCCACCGTTTCCTGAAACGTTACGTAGCTTGGGGACACTCCAATTGGTAAATCAGGGCACAACTGAACCCGTAGCTGATAGAGAGCATTGTCCAAGTGAAGCTCCCCGTATCCTGACACTTTAAACTCTCCCGTTTCCTCCTTCGTAACATCTAGTCCGGGGGAAAGCTGAAGCAGCTGTTGTAGTCCGGATTCAAATTTTCCCAACGTGTCGGGTTTTTTTAGTTCTAATGACACGTTAACACACCGTTCCTCCGAAGAAAAGAGTGCAGGAAATTGAATTCGCTTTAATGCCTCCAGAACCGTATCGCCTTCGTCGTCGCCGCCTACCATGACACAATGAGGCGTGATGCTGACACGATGAGGCAGCGGAGCGAACTGAATGCACACTAGTTGGCCGCTACGGGCAATCGGCAGACGGTGTACCTTTTCCCCGTTGAGGAGACAAAAGACGGCCTCGATCTCGACTACCACGAAACTTGGGGATCGTTTTTGGCGTCCATGACGAGTCTCACCTTAAGGCCCCTCTTCAGTTCCCCTACTACAACACGGCACACTAGGTGGGGAAACGCCGCGCCCTCTGGTTTGCGACTGAGGCAGGAAATAGCGCAACAAAAGTTACCGGTTTCCTGAATGTGGTCCACACCATAGAGGCTTGTCAACTTCCTCTGGCGTCTCTCCACGGTTGGGAGAACGGCTAGAAGAGGGTCTAAGGAGGCGCCGCCGATAAAGTACTTTACCGCCTCCTTTACCCCTCGAAGGGGGGAAGAAGGCGTGGGGGACAGCTTCACTGAAAGGGAACGGTTTCCAGTCCCGGAAACAGAGCCGCTCATAATTTTATAAAGGGGCTCTAGAACAAACGACACGAAGGTCGGTTTTTGCCGTGCAGTGGATATTTTTTGAAACTTTTGTGACTCGAAACACACCGGTCCCCACAGTCGCTCTGAAAGACGCTGCGGGTCTACTCCGGGGTACACGGCTGTGTACTGGTAGGAAAACGTTTCGAGGGAGAAGAAGAACCCTAGCAACGCAGAAGAAAAACACACCGTACCATTTTCAGGGCTCACGTAAAAGTTTCGCTTTAAATGGGTACCAAAACTTGCAATCACATTATTCACCGAGTCTACGATTAGCTTTAGTTTTCGGTAGGCGTCCAGAGGAGGAAGCTTCAGCTCTGTGCAAAGTCTATCGACTTTGGTGATGACTAAAATAACGGGTAGCTCTTCTACTTGAATCGCTTGGCGAAGAAGAGCCCTACCGTGTGCGTCAATCGACTCGACGGCATCCACACAAAACACCACAGCATCGCTCAAATGCATCCCCGCAAACGCTTCACAGAACAACTGGGAGTGGCCGGGGGAGTCAATGAAATTTAGATGCTTGGTAGCGGGAGACAGCACGTCGCCACCCTTTTCTAGCGTGTAAACTTGAGTCTGTGTGGTGATGTTACGTCCCACCTCTTTGTGGGCTTTGGGCTCGGGGAGGTTACAAAGAAACTCCAACAAGGTTGTTTTTCCATGGTGTAGTGAACCACAGAAACAAATGTTGTGTAAACGAGACGGGTCTCGCGCAAGAACTGCACTTGAAAAATCACCACCAGTAGCCCTTTCCTGCGTAAGGAGTAGAGTAATATCCCGTCTAGTGGTATCGTCGGAAAGTAGAAGAGGACGCTGCAACGTTGCCTGGTTGCTAGGGGGGACCAACGGTTCTTGGAGGAGTTGTGCCGCTGTTTCACCCACAATTACCTCTACATCATCACTAAAACTAGACTGCAAACTTTGGGCCCTACTCTCCCTTTTAGTCTCATCCTTCTCTTGAACCTGTTTAAAGGAGTCCGTAGAAGTGGGGTTGCCCTTTTCATCGTACCCAAAATCCATCCGTTGAGGGGTTAATATGTATATGAATATATATGTAGTGTTGTGGTGGTGGTTTTCTTCTATTAAGAGAAGCTAATAAAAAAAAAAATAAAAAAAATCCAACAAAAAGAGAAGAAGCAAAAAAGAGGCAGACAGTATGTGTGTGTGTGTGTGGGGGGGGGGGGGGAAGAAAGTGACACAGAATTGCACCTTCACTAAAGTACGTACGGTTCACCCCATGAGGTGGTGGCTGTACTGTTATTATTATAAATTTTATTCGTTTTTGTGTGATTCTTAACCAGTATTAAAAAAAAAAAATAAAAATTTAAAATTCCCTAAATCAGATATTACTATACCACTCCACTACAAAAAGTCTCGCTTAGTACTTGAAAAATAATGGACTCCACAGGAGACGCAGTGGCTTTGCACTGGACCACTTCCTCTCTGTAGGTATCAAGATCCTTTCGTTCCACCGTTCTGTTCTTTGAAGCATCTTTAAAATCAAAGTCGTTCGCGATAATGGCGGGAGGGTGGTTGTTCAGGTAGCAGAGATGAGTCTGATATGCATTGGTACGATAGCTCTGCAAGTACACGCGATACGCAGCGAACGTGAGGACGCCGAGAAGAAGAATATCCCCCACCACAAAGTACTGACGAGTTTCATCCGCTATACTTTCACGCCGGCTAAGGTGGTGAAACCAACCCTTCTTCAGAGGGAGTTTGGTGGGCCAAGGCCAGTTACCATACGTAGGACTGGCAATAAGACGTCTGACACTGGGGTTAAACATGGACAATTAAGGATGTCTAAGTAAAAGAAGATGAGGTGTTGGTATCCACTATTTTTAAACGTTCTTATAGGGGGAAAAAAAAGGAGAGGAAAGGATATAAACATTTGTAAAACAGGCAAACCACATGGAACAGAATTGTCAAGTTACCAGATATATAGATAAGTACATAGATACAAATTCGTTTTAATTATGTTGAGCACAAAAAAAAAAAAAACAATTGATGAATTCGTTGCTTTTGTTATTGTTATTTAAATTATTTTATTTTTGTTTAGGTAGTTATTTTTTTTTTCTTTTAAGGTTATCTCTTTTCGTTCCACACTATTATTTCTCAAGGCGGTCAGTGCAATACGTCTCAAATTTCTACTCTACTACTTGTGATAGTATATAGGGGGTAGAAAAATTTCAATTCCATACCGTCTACCAGGTTTGAGTGGTACTCTTTTTTTTTTTTCTGAGATACAAACGAAATAACAACCAACATTCCTTCCCTCAATACCATCCTTTGTAAGAGTGGTTAGGAAGCAGTCTCCACAGGAGTCTCTTCCGCAGGTGACGGGTCATCCACTTCCTTTGGAATAGAAGGTTCCACTTTCTCCTCTGCCGCAGCCGTCTCCGAGCCGTTCCCGCTGTTGCCCACCTCACTATCCTCGTCACTAGAGATGTCCAATGTCTCTGCGTCGTTAATATGAGACTCCAGCTCCACCTTCTTTTTCTTGAGCTGCTCCACGACACCGTCGACTGTCTCCAAGGAAAGAGGAGGCTCCACATTCACACTGTTAAACTTTTTCATTTTCTCCTCACTATGTTTCAAAAGATGAACGCCACTCGATTTGTCCTTTGCTTGTGTGGTAGAGTTCTTTGTTTTGGCTTTAGTATTCTTTTTTTCTTTTTTTTCCGTTGCCCACTTCCCCTCGTTCACCACTACACAGCCTTCTGGTAACGCCGAAGAAGGGTCAAAGTGCGCCGCGGCCTCCTTAATCTGCTTCTCCTGTAAGTCCCGCTCCGTCATTCGTTTCCTATCCAGTAAATACTGTATTAGATTTTCACAAATAGTGATTTCATATTTATAAGGATTCTTCCTTTCCTGAGCTCGCTGGAGTTTCTCCTGCTTTTCGTTCTTCTTCCCTCAACAATTCCAACTCTTCCTCTTTTTCTGCTGCTCTTCTCATACCGCTCCTTCGCCTTTTCACACCACGTGTCCCACTCGGCGACACGCTTCTTGTGTTCGGCGAAGACCTTATCCAGCTCTGCGTTGACCTCGTTAATTTCACTTCGCAGTTGGGTAATCTCTTCAAACTTTTCCGACCGTCCCTTCGCCTTGTCTTTTCCCTCACCCGTTTTTTCCTGCCTCTCCTTAATGAGTGCGTCACGCTGATTCGAAAGCTCCTTCACCCGCTCTTGCACATCCAGTAGCTCACTCTTTAAACTATCTTCTCGGGCCTTAATCTGCTTCAGTTGCTCACTATCACTGCTCCCTTCTAGAAGTTTACTGCGCGCATTCCGGAGCTGTTTAATTTTTTGGTCCGTTTCCTTCTGCATGGCCGTAGCACTCCTGCCAGACACCTCCATCTTGTTCATAAGGTACTCGATACAAGCGTCGACGTCCTCTACACTAGAGAAGCATCCTACTTCCTTTCGGTGCTCTCGAGCCTTGTGGTCTGCGTCTTGTTTTTCTTGTCGTAGTGCGTTCAAGCGGTTGTTAATATCGGAGCGTTTTTTCTTTTCCTCCGCGGAGAGACGGTCCACCTCGTCCAACCGCTCCTTGTAGTGTTGCCGTACACTTTGCGTTTCATCGTTTTCCTTGTCCACCCTTATTGCTTCTTGAATGACTTTAATTTTTTCGATAAGATCCTTCCTTTTTTGAATAAGGGCATTTTTTTCCTTGTGGAACAAATCAAAATTAGGTTTCGCTGGTGCGTCCGCCGCCATCATCCACGGGGGTAGACGTTTAGGCTGCTTTTCGCCACTCATACTTGGTAGACGGTGTTAAGAGTTGATTAGCGCTAAAACACTACACAGATTCATTTATGAAAAGAAAAAGGGGGGGAGGGAACAAAAGAAGCCGCATTCTTATAAAGAAATTCAAGAAAAAATTTTAGTTTTTCAAAAATGCACTATCGCATACAATGAACCTTATGTATTATATATATATATATATATATATATATATATATATGTATGTATATCATAAGCTTAATATTTTTGAAGGAGCGATATTGACCAAAGAGTAATAATAATAAAAATTTAAAAAAGTAAAGTGAACAATCACCAAATAATCATAAAGCAAAAAAAGAAAAAAAAATTAAAACAGATTAATAAAAAAAAAGGTGAGACGTGAAAAAAAAAAAAGTAAATTACGCATAAGAGAAAGGGATTTTTTTATTTATTTTTTAAACGTGTTATTCCCACAAGGTACACACTGCACCCATTCTTCAGTACTGACTAAAGACCTTTTTTCAGCTTTACAAATAAAAAAAATAATAATACCTTAGTGCCTTTAGCAGAGTCTAGGTGGAGGGAATTCTGGGAACTGACACTCCTCGCCCTTCCCTTTAGTGGAACTAAAGATCGCTTTATCGCAATTCACTGCCGAGGAGGGAACGGTGAAGGGATTCAAAGTGCTCGTTGAATTACCGTTGCATTTGTTTATCCCTTCGAGGGCCAGACGCACATGGCGGTCTTTGGTTAACGCTTTTGCAATGTATCTATGTATGTCTTTACACGCAGTTCCGAAACGACAGTGCCCAGTTAATGCAAAGTCCATACATAAAGAAGATGTCGACATAAAGTTAAAAGTAACCACATTCACCGGGTTATACGATGGGAGCGCGCTAACCAACCAGTTGCGGTACAACACCTCGTAGACTATGCTGCCTTGGGTCGCCACTATATCCGCTATTTTAAACTCCAAATACTGAATCAAAAGGCGTCGCTGTGCAATCTGAGAAAGAATCTGGGCGAACTCGGTGTTCACGTTTGCCTTTACCGTTCTAGAAAAATGGGATCGCTGAGGATATGTGTATGATTTTCTAAGTTTCACCAGTACCGAACGCTTAATGTGTATTTGGTGACACGTACACGGGTTCCTTCCACTCGACCTACCAAAACACTTCCCGAAACTGTGCATAAAGCAAATGTCCAAACTAGCGTTATTTCTATCTGAGAGCCAACCTATAGTGGGTTCGACGTCGTCTACTGTCAAAAAAAAGGAAACCCGACTTCCTACCTTTTGAACCCGAGTATTTGTAGCGGTCACAATCGAGATGGGGGTGGGTGGATTGGTAAGCACATCTCGGGTGCAGTACGACCTACCGTGCATAGAAGGTAAAGCTCTAAAAAAGTAGCCGCGGTTCAATGTCGAACCCTAACAGAAAATAAAATAAAATAAAAAAAAAAACTCTTTTACACGTAAGATACTAGTATTAATAATAATAATAACAATAATAGATACGCTTTTTATTATTACTACTTTCGTTAGTATTTTTACCACATGTTAAGTTTTTAGGGGGTAGTCGTTGTGCCAAGAAAAATTAAAAGAGTGAAAAAAAAAAAAGGGAAGAGCGACATGATAAAGGTGTACGGTAAGAGTCTCGACAACGATGAACATTCAAAAATAAAAAAGAATAAAAAAGAAAAGAAGGAAACCACTGTAGTTGAACCCGTGATGATTAAAAACACTACGAATAAACAAAAGATTATACATACGAGTAAAGTCAAAAAGGGTCCGTTTGAAACCACGAAAAAAAAAAAAGGAGTTACTTTTCAATTTGCCTTTTTACAACACTCCTGACGTACGGAAACACAATGAAATATGATACTTTATTCAGTACTTTTGGGGCACACGCGTCGTTCTTTTTTCTACGTTTTAAATCCTCTACAAATCATTCGTTGGAAACGAATCTACAAAGGACTGTGTCGGCCCTCCGACAGAAGTACCTGAAGAAGCGCTAAAGAGAGTATTAGGGGGAGTTAGCTTATGCAGTACCTCTGCGATGCTAGCTTCTAGAATTTTGGCCTTGTCTAACGGGGCATGAATCCCCAAGCACTCCCCTCCATTCGGGCACGAGCCAAACAGTGCGTAGTTATCACAAAGGGCGACTTTTACTTCTTCTTTTTTCTTTTCATTTGTAGTGTCAAAAAGCCAAGTGCGATACGCCGCCTCACATTGCAGTAGACCTGAAGTTGGGGACACATCACTCATTCTATAGCTAAGATACCATAGCTTAATTTCTTTTCCACGACAAGAGGAAATAATGTCTCTGAGGTTTTGGGACAGCTGTGCGTTGACATTTTTGCAAAAGTAACGTCTAGGTGGGTTCAAGTAACGACGTCGCAAATCGGTAAGGACTTCTCTTCTAATATGTACATGGTGACAGGTAGAGACATCCCTATCAGAGGAACCGTAGCATTTACCAAAGCTATGCATAAAACAAATATTAATACTAGGTTTTCCGTACCGATCGAGCCACCCTTTTGTCGGTTCCACATCCTCCACGTTCACTTTGAACGCATCATTGGGAATTTTAGTATCTTCTGAATCCACGACTAAGAGGACAGTTGGTGGATCACTAACCACGTCTTTACAAACGAAAGGAAGCATAACTACAGTAGTAGATGCCAAAATATAGAAATAGTTATTGTTTTGAAAAACCAAAAAAAAAAAAACGTATAAAAAAAGATGGAAGACACAAATATTTGGAGAAAAAAAAAAGATAAATTAGCTTTAAACTTTTTCGGAAGTAAAAGAAGAGGGGGGCAAAAAAAAAGATAACATCAATCCTTAAGAGAAGGTAGTTTCCAGTTAATACAGAATAGAGCAAAACACAACAAAATGTCTAGTAAATACATATATATATATATATATATTAAGGTAGTATTGGAAATGAAACGCGAAAAAAAAAAATAATAATAATAAAGGAGCATCATTCTAAATGGTAAAAGTGGCATGTAATTAGAAGTGCAAATAGAACAACTACTACAGCGCCGTGTGTGTTACGATGATTACACAAGTCAACACACTCAATGAATAGGTGAATGATTCAAAAGAAAAAAAAAGGAAACGGGAAAAGAAGTAAAATAGATATGAAAATACAAAAAGAGTGAGGGAAAGAAAAAAAAGAAAGGAGAAAGGTGATGAACGTGTAAAAAGAAATTTTAGGGTACGTTTCAAAATATATAGCCGGGTTATGTGACCCTTCAATCACTTCCACTGCCACTACTACTTTTAGTATTGCTGCTCAATCCACCGTTGCTACTGAAACCTTCGCTGCTGGACCACCCATTCTCTCCGTTGTTCATCTTTTTGTGAGGCTCCTTGTTGATTGGGGGACCAGTAGCGTGTTTAGAAGGATCGCCGGGGTGGTTGTGGGTATGAACCGCTGAGGTGGGGGTCATGTGAGGGATATTGGTACTCTGAACAGGAGCTAGTGTAAACCCGTTGTTGGAGGGGAGAATGGTGAACAGGGGTATCGGAGTACCAGTGGAGTTCAAAAGGTTTTTGGTGAAGTCGGGATTCGGCTCCGCCCCATTCACCCTCCAGGAATCCCCATTAACACTTGGAGAAAACTCCCGTAGAGCCTGTGCAAGTGCGGGGTCGCGAACTTGTGCATTGCGTAGGTTTGCGTGAATGGAGGTACACGCGTTACCATGTTCACAGTAGTTGTTTAGGGAGAAGTTGGTACAGAGGTGAATGGACATGGTTGACGTAGACTCGCTCCACTTTTCAGAGGAGAAGAGCCAATTCCGATATGTCGCTTCGTACTGAATGAGACCTGCGGAAGGGAAAACGTCCTGTACACGGAACTCCAGATACTGCACTTTTAACGACTTATTCGCTCTCTCCGACAACTGTTGGCGTAACTCTGGATTAAGCTGAGCCTTTACCGTCCGTATAAAGTATTTTCTAGCGGGGTTTACATATTGATGCCGTAAAGCGTTTAAGACGTTGGGCTTCACATGAATCTGAAAGCACGTCTGAGGGTCGGAATTCATTCTTCCTGCGCATTTGCCAAAGCTATGCATAAAGCAAATGGTCAGTGAAGGTTTTCCTTCTCGATTGAACCATCCTACCGTCGGCTCAATACAATCCTCGGTGATGGCAAAAACGGTTTCATCAAAGATAGTCATGTCTGCTGGGGGGCCATTGGAAGAAAACAATGACAACAGTCGTTGGCGGTTCCGTAGCGACATCACGTGAAACATAGGGAAGCATGCTAAGAACGAAAAAGAATAAAAAGTTAAAATAATAACAAGAATCAAGAATCGGCTATATTATTTAATTATTATTATTTACTTTTTTTTTTTTTGAAAGAGATTTGTTGGTACGATAAAGAATGAATTATAGACTTTAAAAATACCTATTTTTTTGTTTTTACTTTGAACAAATTAATTTTTTTTAAAATAACAAAATGAAAATTAAGATAAACAACTAGAGAAAGGCCAAAAAGTAAAGCAAAAAAATAAAGGGAAAACAAATGTAGAGTGAAATGACACAATTTGAGAGAAACCCAAGTTGAAAAACAGCAAGACACTCACACACACACACGGGGGTGGGGGAAAAAAAAAAAAAAGGAACACAAAAACAACTCAATATTCCTAGTAGGAAAGACAAAGCACAAAGTTTTCCTTTTTTTTTTTCATTCCTGTTTGTCCCTTTGCAGAACCACGCGCAGGAAAAATAAAAAAAGAAAAACAATTACTCTCTAAGTGGTGTTTTTAACCAAGGCTCCTGAAAATTTTCTGCTTCAGAAAGCAAAAAGACCTGCCCTTCGGTTGAAGTGACTAACAATTTCTCCGAAGAGGGAACCCAAGACAGCTTCCAACATCCCTCCTCCATAGTCAATGCGCTTCTCTCCCATTCTGAGAAAGTCCCCGTCGAGAAATCGTGAGCTATTTCTACCCAAGATTTCCGGTAAATAAACACCTTTTTATCTTTTCCACAGGTAGCGAGCAACAGAAAAGGTAGGGAACTCGAGATGGGACAGAAACTTACGTCCAGTACCCAATCAGAGTGAGAAGTGAGACAGTACGTCAACGAAATAGGTCCCACTTCACCCGGCTGAGTCACAGGGGATACCCAACAGCGTACTTTACAATCACAGCCGCCTGACGCAAAGAATAACAACTCCTCGTTTAGAGTTAAACGGTAGGGGGCAAAACTAATCGCCGTGGCTCCCATCGCATGAGCAATTTTGTTCTCATTATTACTGACTTTCACGCTGTCTTGCCAAATCCCGTTGCAGAAAGACGTCAACGCGACGGTTCCGTCACTGCTGGCGGAACCCACGATACTACCAAAGTGCTCTGGTGACCACTCTACTGCGTTAACGCTACCCTTGTGTACGGTAATTACATGAAGGGGGCGCCAACCCCCCGGCTGCTCCTTCCACACAATCACCCTGTTGTCGTAGCTGGCCGAAGCTAGCACTTTACCAAACCGGGGGTGAGCCCAAGCAACACGCCACACCACACCAGTGTGACCCGTCAGTACCGCAATTTGCTGTAGTGGGGAAACAGAGTAAATGGAAACCGTTTGATTGGAACCGGCACACGCGATCAGTTGGCCATAGTAGTCAAACTCTGTATCATGGATGAGGTCAGTGTATTCGGTCATCACAACACGAAAGAAAACGGAGGAAAATTGAGTTTGTTTGAACTAAGAACAAAAAAAAAAAAAAAGTAACCGATGGTTCTATTCTGACTAGGTGAAATACGACTTTTATGACGGGGGGGAGTGAAAAAACAAGAAAAAAAAATAGTAGTAGTGAAGGCAGCGGGGTCGTTGGGACTAATTTACAAATTTATACATCACGAAACACAGTTACGATGGAATTCATTACACTTCAGCGCGAGTGAAAGAGCAAAGAACAAGGGAAGGGAAAACAACAACAACAACAACAAACAACAACGTAACAACGTCCATTTATCCCTATTCTACACCCACACACTAGGAACCGTGTGACGGAGAGTATAGGGCCACATCCGTCTTGGGCGGGGAGTCAACGTTTGTCTATCAAGGAGCACAAAAGAACAGACTGTAGTACGGAAATTTGATTCCCCTTTTGAGGTGATGATTGCGTCTTTCCACGCAACAGGGCAAGTTCTCGGACAGAAAGTTGGTTATGATAGTGTTTCAGTGTTTCCCGTTCTAGTAGGCTCTTTGTGAGAGAAGAGGACACCTTTAGAAGTGACAGAGACTCCTTTCTCGCCTCCCGACTTACACCAGCAGACTTTCTTCGTAGAGAGGTCACAAACCAATCTCGTGACTTGAATGGGAAAGGGCAGTTATCCAAAATAGGGCGTCCCTCCGCTTCTTTGCTTTTAGTCGAAGGTGGCTGAAGAGTAGGGATAAGTGGAAATGAAGAGAGTACACTTGCTTTTTTTCTCTCCCAATACTTCTCTACAGAATCCACTGTTTCCACGGAGCACAACGAACAAAGTCTCTCTCGGAGTTCCTTGGTGAGGGAGGAGGATTCCAGTGCGGTAATAATGTCCTCGAACAGTGTAGGGGAAATACGATTCTTTAGCGAAGGAGATGTCAGAAAAAAACGGTCAAATTTATCGGAAACATATCTAAAATAGTTACCATTCTTCTCAGTTTGCAGCACTTTGAACATGTCTGTCTGGCTCACATCTTTCCATTCGCTTCGTATCGATATATCAGGGCGTGCTATAGTGCTTTGAGAGGTAAACAGTGCATTACCGCAATTGCTAGAGTGAAGTCTCGTAGTGGAACAGACGTCTTCGGCGCCGAAGCAAACTACTGTCAGCTCCTGATTGAATAGCAGTTTAGAGGGTCCTTGATTCATTACTACTAGAGAACCGAATCAGGTTTCAATAAGTAAGGGGAAAGTGGGGGTGATAATGGTAGTACCACAGACTCTAGTGAATGTAATGGAAACATTTTTTTCAACAAAAAATTCATCCAACGAGCACACTTACTATGTACACTCCAGCACAGAAAATACAACAGTAGTAGTAATAATAATAATAAATTACACAGCAAGGAGAGCCAGTATCAACCCACCACGACAAATCCAAAGAACATTAGAAAGATAAACAGCACTGCCAGAATTTTAAGAATTAGGCCTCTGTTCGAGCTAATATTGGAGAGATACCGTATCAGCTCATTACTACCAGCGTTCACATTTTCTAATGCATGGTCGACATCAGCGTCTATACGCAGAATAACCTCTTCCTGCTCCTGTGTCAGGCGAGTAAAGTCGTTGAACATCTCGCCTACCTCCGCGACAGCTGCTTCCAACTCCTTTACAGCCTCGACCCGCTGCCTATAGTACTGTGTATTCATGTTGGAAGGAACTAAAGACTGTTGTTGTTCCCCATCTTGAAAAAGAACACTTTCGAACGACTGTGGCTGATCATGGGAAGTAAACTGGAAACGACGGTTGGCACTCTCTCGCATCTGTTTCGTCTGGCTTTGGAGTGTGCTACGAAACACTTGTCCTGTTGAAGCTAATTTTCCTTTTAAAGTTTCCACTACGGTATCATTGTGCTTTTGAGAACCTCTTGTATTTTTGTGAAACAGCTGGGACTCTTTGGAAGAACTGGCGGCTTTTTTAAGACTCTCCAACGTTTCCATACTATCGTGTAACTTTTGCAGTGAAGTCCTAATCGAGTGGGTCAATGCACTCAGTTGTTGTGAGTTATCGTCAAATACAGACTGTTGCTGAGTGAGTTTCGCCAGATGCATTATAGCCTCTGAGACAGAAGCAATGTCACCGGACACACTCCTAGCGTACTGGTTGAACGCACGAACATCGCCGTTGCTTGTGTGGTTGACCCCAGTAGTTTGCCTGGTTTGCTGTCGTTTGAAGACATCAAAGAGGTCCTGGAGCTCTTTAGATCGATCGCGTTCAACCACCATAGGAAGAGATCAAATATTCTAACAGAAAAAAAAAAAAAAGGAGTGTAAAACAAGAGCACTGTAGTGAAAGGAAAATGATATCAACCGCAAGCACACAGAAATGGAAAGGGGGAAAAAAAACGGAAAACTCAACCGTTTACCAACTCAAAACAGCATTCCGCTGTTTTGTAATACAGATGTAGCCATCAGTCTCCACCTTTTCGGTGAGACCGCAAAGAAAGTAGACTATCTAAATGTTCCTCTATCACTTTGGAGTCTTTCACGAATAAAACAGCTTTCCCCTCCTCCTTGCAGGGAAGAAACGCATCAATAAAGTTGTCTTCTCCTGTATTTAAACGTTTAACGTATTCCAATGTGGGTAAATCGTGGCAAATCACTAAACTGCCCTTGGTCACACTCACTTCGGAATCGAGGATACAATCGGTCGCTACCCTCGTCATTGGTTTCTGTAAAAGTTTTCTACTTCAGTTCACGCAGTATAACAAAGGAAGTGGAGAGAATTATAAATAGTAGTAGGAGAAAAATAAAATAAATGTACTTGGGTTAAATATTTCGAGACACGTTTAGACACTTAAAGGTAAAAACGTTGAACATAGAGCTGCGGAATATAAAAAAAGAGCCTTAACTCCTTTCAACTCCAATTATCCTAGGAAGCTGTACGTGTACACAGTTTATTTTTATTATAATAATTGAAACTGTCAAGGGATTGTGAAATTTCCCTTGTGAAGTCAGTGGTTCTATCCGCTTTCAGTAGTTTCCTGTTCAGACGGACGTCACACACCCTTCGCTGTACGCGTTATGGTAGTTATAAGTTAAACTGAGCAACACCCTCCCTGTATATGCACACACACACACACACACGAAGAGAAGTGTCATACTCTACATTTCGCGTTCCCGTCGATGAGTGTAACCGAGAAAGGTATTCCTTTGTACCGCAATACACGTCCATTGGTTATCGTGAACCGCCGAGTGGGTCCTCGCTCATAAACGGTGAAACTGGAAAAGCATCACCACAACAAAAACAACGAAAAAAGTGCTTTCCTTGCAGGCACTCTATGAACTGACCGTTTTAAAGTGGTCCATACGCAGGATAGAAACACGACCCTTCGTATCCCCTAAAATCAACTGGAAATCGTTTTCGTCGTGATGAAGCGCACAGATTGACGTGACTTCACAGTCATGGTGATATAGCGAATCAAGCGAGAAATTCTCCCCTATAAACTGGGCAATAGTACAACTTCGATAGCAACAGAAAATAGAGTTGCTCATCGTTAAAACACAATTGACTTCATCCGAATCGGTTTCGTCCAGTTGAATCACCTTTTTAAAGTCAAAATCCGTTCCAAGAACACTCAACCTTCCTTTGTCGTCCCCGAAGAGGAAACTTTCCGAGAAAGAGTCTACACAAGTAAAAGCAGAAATGGAAAGTAGGTCATCGGAAACGGGTGAAAACACTTTAAGGGGAGTCAAGTCCTTATTTAACGTATAAACGCACCCACCCGAATCCCCCACTATTCCCAGCACGTGGCTTAGATGGCTGAGTGCGAAGCACCGCAGCTCATTCCAACTCACCCTCACTCGTTTTTTGAGTACTAAATCTGATCGACCAAGATTTGTCCATTGTCCCAAATAGCCGTCAAAACTAATAGAAAAGAGAACATCGTCGCTTTCTATATTCGACTCCACCACTGTCAGACCAGAAATTGTGTTGGAGTGTATTTTTTGACACGTTCTACATCCAATGGTCAACATATTCATGGGTGAAAAGGTGACACCACCATCATCACGACCGCTAATCAGGACATTTTCGCGGGAGTAATATGTAATGCAAGTGGTATCCGCCGTGACGGGGGCTTGACTTGCCATTAGGTAGGTGTTGTGTACGGGTTTTAGATCAGCGCTCCATGACAAAATGTCACCGTCTTGGGAAACTGCGACGAAACCAGGTCCTGTATTTTCCTCCAAGACCCTTTCTGAAAAAACTTCCAGCGTCACCAGTGAAATCCCCACCACTGGGGAAGTGTGGGGAGAAAGCTCCACACCTTTGGTATACCTACGTTTCAGCACAACCATGTCAACACCGCGGTTTCCCACCACTAGGAATTCAAACTCTGAACCATTACCCCTAGTATCCACACTATGCAGGGAAATAGAGTGTCTAGTAGCGTCTTCCGACAAACAGGTTTTCTCGAGTATATTTAGACTAAAACAATCTACTACAAACACAGTATTTCGGTTGTCCAGCAGTAGAACGAGATCCATCCCGTCCACATATAATCCATCCAAGAAACGTGGCAGTTTCTTCTTTTCCTTCACGTCTGCATCACCTGCCTTTTCCCCGTTAGAGTCTAGTAGGAACGGATGTGCAATAGAACCTGTGACGGACAATTTGGCCACTTCATAAATGAGCGCGTACGGGCTATAATTTAGAGCGAGCAGACTGCAAAGTTTAGAGATTGGAATGATTCTGTTGATTGATTTGGTAAGTTCACCTTTCTCGCTGCCTTTTACTTTGGCAAAGATAGACTCCTCGGGATGTAGTAACCTTCTCCGCACGGTATCTTTGTAAATTGATGTACTCGGTGCCGATTCACCGGTTGGAAGGGGGGACGGGGACAAAGAGGAAAGGAGCTCAGAAGACAGCGAGAGTAACAGTCCTGAGTCATCTGTGACGAAAACATCTTCACTTTGAACTTCACCCTTCTCTACAGTGGTAATACACTTGACCCACCCATCCATCTTATAAACTTTTAAAGGAACGATGGATTTTGAGGTTGTAATATTCCAAATTTTAAACGCGTGATCGCCACCGCCACTAAACAGAAACAACTTTATTACCTGAATAACAGTTATGGGTCCATTGTGTGCATTTCGACACGAAGTTGCTAACTTTTTCTTTTTCATTTGCTCCACAAACGCCTTTCGCTCGTCATTAGACACGTTCTCAATCACTGTGTCCACACTACGGAGGTTCCACACATACAAGGTTCCATCGATGCCGCCAGTGATAGCGACATCCAACGCGTTACAGAAGCAAGAAGAAAGACACGAACCTTGCTCGTGATATCCAAGGAGTTCAACCCCTTCCGGAATCCGGGAGAACCCCCAACGACCAGAGTCAGTAACGGACGGGTTGCGCCGCAAGACCTCCAAGTAGTGGTGAAACCCGTTACCATTCATTAAAAGCACAGTACCCGTATTACAACCCATTAACAATTCCATCCCTAGCAGACCACTAGATTCTCTTCGAACTACACAACAGGTGACAATCTGTGTATCAAAGCATCGCGGAAAAGAAAACATGGACTGGACCGCTGTGTCGTCTTGGCTTAAACCGAGTTTCCCTGTTAGGCGCTGAGGAGCGAAGCGCTTATTGGAGAGCACGAGTACCAGATCCTCTCCGAATCGAGACAAGTCCTCGCCAGAAAGAGGGGGCTCAAAAAGTGTACCGATGACCAACGGGTCGCATTCAACGCCAGGGAAGGTGTGCACATACTTTCGAAGTAGCAGCTCATGGGGGGGAGTGAAGAGGGTAACGCGCTTCTGTAGAGTGCATGTTGGCTTCATCCTTTCATTGCAAAAATAGGGTAAAATAAAAATGTAATAATAATAATAAAATAAAAAAAAATTAGGGGTGAAGAGAAAACCACAAAAGTAAAACAATTTTCAAGGGCGGGATATAAAAATTGGAAATAACAAAGAGTAAAAAAAAAAATGAGCGGGGTGAAACAAGAAGAAAATAATAAAAGAAAAATTAAATTAATTATATAGAACATTACATACTTTTCCCAACACTCACAGCATCACCAAACCTACCCTTGACGGTTCAGTTTTCGGATACGACCAGTTGTAGAAGTAGTAGTGTAAGTTCCCATCCCCTGGACGAAACTTATTTTCCTCCAAAAAGTTTTGGTTATCGAGGATATCCACCAAATTACACACGTCAAGTCCTCTGTTTTTTGCAACAATGAGTAAGTCCTTCATGAGTACCTCCAGTTTAGTCGATTTTGCGGCGTAATAATAAACATAGGCGGCGTTCAATTCATTATATTGGCTGTTGCCGATGATAGTAGAAGAAAGAATGTAAAAGGTAAAAAAGTCGGTGACCTGCCCCTTGTGCTCCGCCACATAGGAGCACACCACATCCTTACGAGGAAGTAGGTAGTGCGCCACCTCGGCGGCGTCAAATTGAGGCGCCACATCAAACGTACCCAAATACTCGTTTAGAAGCTTACACACTTGGTTCACATCTTTCTTCTCCATTTCTCGAAGCCCTTTTGTCTGTGGGGCATCGGGTAGGGCATAATGCCGCTTCATCATCGCCATTGGGTTTTGAAATTTTGTAAACTTTTCCGAAATATAGCTAAATCGCACGGCTACCAACTTTTCCGGATTCAAGCTACGGTGATAGTACCGTCCGGTGGAAAATGGCGTGGGAATGACTACGCCAGCCGTATAGATGGCCTGCCAAATATTTGTAAGGTTCACGCGTCGAGTGACTTCTTTAATGAGAATAGGAGCTAGTCGCTTAGAACGTAACTTCTTGTGTACACACAGAAAGTTAATTTCGCATATTTTTCGGGGTTCGGGGTACAGTTCTGCTTCTTTCCCTTCCTTTTGTGCATCTTCAATGGTTTTCTCTTTCAATGATTCAGGGGTGCCCATTTTTACCGTCATTGGAACCCCAGCAATAAAGGCGAGCAATGCGCCGTCTTTTTTCTGACGAACTGCAATGTGCCAATCCTTTTGATATCCAGGAGGCGTCAAAGCCCACCTTAGAAATTCATGAGAATACTTAAAGCGGAACATACTGTCGTTGTCTTCCACATAATTATCGCGGAGAAGTTCAAACACTGCGTTAAGATCCTCATCCTTATTCAGATCGGGCGTGTACCACTCTAGAACCGACGCTAGTGGATAGGGTTCCTTCGATATATCTTCCACCGTTTTGGGTGCATCCATAGGTCCCACCAACTTTACCGTGGCCCTCTCCTCCTCTGTCTGGGTGACCGGTTGTGTGTTCCAAAAGGCATGGGTGTTTTCGTCCTTATCCATTTTTGAAGCTGTGCAGTAGGTTTACGTAGAAAAAAAAGAAAAAGAATTGAATTTTGTTTTACGACTAATTGAAAAGGTAAAGTTTTCAAAAAAGGAAACAAAAAATCAAGGTGTGGAGAAGTCGAAGAATTTACACCGTAGTACAAGCCAAAGCTTTACATTCGAAAAGGAAAAACAGAAAAAATACTGAAAACACATTCAAACCTATATATAAATTTATATGTTTATCAATATTCAAAAGTATCGTGAAAGATACAAAAAAAAAAAAACCTTTTTGTGAACAAATATGTGATTAAAATGTGCCTTTTCAGTTGGTTATTAGCCGTTAATTACCTTGCGTGTATTGTTTTGTTTGATTATTCCTAGTAATATATGTAGGGGTGTGAGCGCAGCACCTCTACTGTACGAGTAAGATCTCCTTTTCTGTCCCACTTCATTTACACTTTACTGCACAAATTCTGGCATTTCTGGCATATCCAACATATCTTGCAAGCACCGCGCAAACCCAAGTAACATCAACCACAGTTTACAAAACTGCCTCCTTTTAAATTCATCGTGGGAAAGCCACCAAACTTCGAACCCTTCTGGGATAGCTTTGGAATCCTTACTCGTCTCTTTTAGTACCACGACGGTGTGATTCGTCTTGAGACACTCCTCCAATACACTTTGCAGTTCCTCCCTAGGGGGCAGCTCTGGATTGGGCGTCGAGGTAAATGAGTTGGGTCTAAAGTACGCCTCATTCATGGCTTCTAGTGCCACGGACAGATCTTTGGCAAACTTTAACCCCTCCCCCTTCGTAAACCGTAGTCGGTGACTCTGGCGAAGAGAGATCTCTAACTTGTGAAACGGGTTCCCTCCGGCGTAGGTGTCCAGTGCGTTAGCGGGGGTAGCGTTGGATTGGGCGACTAACTCATCCGAGGAAGATTCCTTCGGTGACTCCACTTTAACCTGGCGACTCGGGAGGATAGGGACCACAAGTCGATCCAGGTACTTTTTATTCCACTTCGGGATGTGCTCCGTCGCAAAGAAGCCCCTCCGCAGTACTTGTTGGGTACCACGGTACCGCATCCAATGGGAGTGACGAAAACGGGCAAAAGCGGGATAAAAGGACCACAGCGCAAAGGATAAAAAAAGTACGCCAGAGCTATACAGATAATTTTGATAAACATACCGGTACCCGTTTACAATCCCGTCGCCAATAACGGAGAAGGGGTTACTGTTTTCCTCCGCTATTTCTTCTTCGAGTTGTTTTTCGTGCTTCGCACGGACAGTCGTCATTACCTAATTAGTATAAACTGGGTAGAAGCACACACACACAATCAAAAAAAAAAAAGAGAGTAAAAACAGTACCAAAACATAAAACTACATGACAACATAACCCACGCCAGAGCTAACCGATACGTAGTGCGAGAATGAAAAACAGTAATTAAAAAAAAAATCGGTGTGTTATATTCACTCGCCTAACTCCAACGGAGAGAGGATATTTTTTTTATTGATTTCGCTGACATACCCGTTAGAAAGCATTTCGTCAAAAACAATATGCACTTTTTCAACGTTGAATATAACGTCAATCTCACACACACTTTCAAAGTATTCATCCAGGGCTTCTACGGCGCAATGAATAAACTCATATATACCCAGCAAATTTTCGCTAATATTTTGTTTCAAGTACATGAAGCTACTGTGCACTCCGACAATAAAAAAGAGCGATGCATACCTTCTATACACGATCATGTAATTTTGGAAGTCGAAAAAGCTAGAGTCGGTGTCCTTCCTACGGATACACCTACGACTGATCTCACCCTCATAGACTAGTCTTCTCTCTACTGGAACGAAATGATAATAGTGAGAAAAACGAGTTTGGCCCTGTTTATTCACTAGCAGGACGAATTCTATGGTCATCGTTTTTGAAAAGGGATCATAACTATAACGACAAATGTTTGTATACCCATACGCAAGAGGCGGAAGAAGAAGTAAAGTGAGGTGCATATCCGGTATACATGCACATCGGTATACTAGAATACGACGACAGCAGAAACAGTACTTTGTTCAAGGCAACCTCACGTCAGACTTGTACAGAATTTAAAAAAAAAAAAGATAGGTTTAAAAAAAAAAAATTCAAGTGATACGATTTCTTCCTGCTTCTTCTACAAGGATAAAAGAATTAATGACGTACGAGCCTTCCCTCTGCTTTTTAGATGTACTACCTGTAATTTCAGTGTAAACATGTCAACCTTTCAACGTTTCTCCTTCGCGTTCCTATCGAGCTTTGAATTCATAATAGACCGCCGTTTGGTCTCTAGCTGGTTAATAGGAACCCGAACGTCCTCCCTATCGAAAAATCGATTATCACACAACACATTACAGTAAATTTCTAAATCATTAGAGGTGCCATTCGAATGAGTAAATGAGGGACAAAATAGACCGTTGGCGCGGGGAACAGTGTTCCCAGGTGCCCTGTCGTCAAACAAAAATACCGTCTTCTCGTCGAAAGGGAGACCGGGAAGACAGGTCAAGTCCTTCACGTACGAACCATTTTCAGCACCTTGGCACTCAGTACGGTAAAAACGCAATTTGACGTCAGGACACAGTTCTTCGAGAATGCGTTCAGCGTATTCTTTTTCGGCTGCCGTAAAAATACCTAAATTATAAATTTTCTTACACCTGTCAATAAACTCCTTAGCGTAATATCTAAAGTAGACTGCAAACTGGGTACAACTCCCATCGGGATTTTCAAGTCCAAAATTGAAGTCTTCTCCGGAATCCTTCGAGTCAGCTACCGTGAGAATTAAAGTGTTATCCAAGTCAAGAAGTAGCGTCTTTTTTTCATTTTTGCTAAGAGTCATTACGAAACGCTCTAACACATTGATACACACGCACACACAAA
This sequence comes from Angomonas ambiguus, assembly GCA_019695575.1. NCBI lineage: Eukaryota > Euglenozoa > Kinetoplastea > Trypanosomatida > Trypanosomatidae > Angomonas > Angomonas ambiguus. The sequence goes on along the minus strand of JADNSB010000046.1, from coordinate 119,107 downwards.
AAAAAAAAGAAAAAAAAATAGTAGTCGTAAAAGAAGTCAAAGAAGCGAAAATAAAAAAAAAAAAGGAAAGTAGGAAGAAAAAAAAATGAAGAAAAGGGAGAGGAAGTGAACGGCGTCACTTCTAATCATGACATTTAATGAAAAAGTTCCCAAAGGAAATGACGAACAGGGTAGTGTTTGGAGAGTATTTGCAACTGTTCGCATCGTGTTACATAATACACATTCATTAATTATTATTATTATTATTATTATTATTATTATTATTTATTACCAGCCAACACCATTACACCAATAAAGGGTGTTTTCTCCTAGACAGTAGGCGTTACCGCCAGTTAAAGGTAGGTGGATAAGACAGCTTTCCCACACACACACACGACGCTTATTCTTTTCCATGCAACGCCGTTTGCATCAGTTTTTTACTAACTTCATAGGTTCCGAAAAATACGCCACCACCCAGTGAAATCCACAACACACGAGTGGTAGCCCCTCGCAGAAACTTTTGTGCTACACCGAATCGGTCCCTTTCACGGGCCGGCTCTTTAATAATGTCAGCAATCACTTCAGGAATGGACTTTTTTGTCGTTCTACTTCGCTCAAGCATAATTCTAGTCTTTACCACGTCTAATGGTGTTGTTAGAAAAGCCGCACAACCTCCACTTATAGCCCCTGAAAGTGGAAGTGTGTAGTAGTAATAGTCCGTTAAGCGCTTATCCTTTTGAATACGGTGTTTTAAAGACTCATACAGAGACATTTGTATCACAGAGAAGGGCAGTTCTCGCAGTAGCATAATCGGCATACCAGAAAAGAGATGTCGAACACCGCTTAGCCGAATTCGGTGTGTATTTGTTACCTCTGAAGGGTCGATGTTGTTTGTGATCCCTTTCAACGCACGTGGAATATCGTGGTACATACCAGCCTGCATCTGTTGTTTTACCATCTCCACTGGAACCCTTATACAGCACGCGCTGGTTTCCCCACACATTGCCGCTATCGCTTGACAGGTAAAACTGGCTGAGCTGGTCTCTGTTGTCGCGTTACGAACCGTCTCTATTTCGTAGTACTCAAATAAACGCCGCTTAACGGTGTCATAAGTGAAAAAAAAAGCGGCACCACCCGGAACAGAGCCTATCGCAACGGCACTGAGGCCTTTATAAATATTAGAAAAGCCACCCGAAGCAATGAATCCTTTCTTCGACTGCACACGTGTTTTGATAGTGTCAATAGGAAAAAGACTTAAGTCCACCAATAAACCAGCCACGGCGCCAGCTACAAGGGAATCCATTTTAGCAGTCTTGGAAGAAACACACGAGTAAAGCAAAAAAAAAAAAAAGTGGGAGACAGAAAAGAAAAGAAAGAATAAAACAAAAACGTTAAAAAGATATGCTCAAATATAAAACATAATCCGTTTACCAACTGGAGAAACACGCATTAAGCAATTTTTTATCGAGTTCATTTAAAGGAAAAAAAAAAAGGAAAACGAAAGTGTAAACAGTACAATGATAACCGTATGGGGTCCCCGAGAAGAGAAGATAATGGAAACAATAAAAAAAAAAAGAGATAGTTTCACTACTTTTCGAAAAGGGATGGGGTGGGGTTCGTTTTTGGTTGTTAGTTTCTCTTTCGTTGAGGCGAAAGGTGGGTGGTACTGCCGGTTAAACTACCCGCTGGTGTAGAGCAACGTGAGGCGAAAGAGGAGCTAGACTCGTTGTACCCCGGAGGGTAAACGTTGGGCGGTCCCTGAAAGAGGCCTCCAGTCGAGTAGCGACTCCTTGACCTCGGTGGAGCCGACCGGCTGCTATTCCAGTTAGGGCTGTTGTAAAAGTGAGAGCCGGTAGACCCTCGTTGCGTCTCCCACTGCCGATTGACACTAGAGGGAGGAGTACTGCCGACACTCGGCTGAGACGAAACTTCCTTTATCTTGTTGGTAATCTGACTCTTAATATCGTCCGTCATGGCCACCACGTAGTTGGGTTGGTTGTCCACCATCTTGCACTGCACGTCGTTGACGTCCACACTCAAGTCTACGCTAATTTCCCTACCCGGGGCAGTGTTGACACAGAACGACATGTTCATTTTACCCTCCGGGTTGGGTTTTGACTTTGGTGGCATATTGTTAATAAACGACTCTCTCTGTGACAGTGACAATGGCGACTGTGGACTGAAGGCGAGTTCCCCTCGTGTGCTGGAGGAAAAAGAAGCCGTCCGGGACATACGGGGCGAAGTGCTCGCAGCGGTGGGGGAAAGAGTGGGGGAGGCGCTGGTATTGATAGTAAGGGTTCTGTTGTGTGTACTGCTGCCCCCTCTAAAGGGAGTCTCACTTTTGGACAAATAACCCGAAGTTCGCTGGGGGGAGTTGGTATGCTCCATTTTAAGGCTACCCCTGCTAAAGGAATTGTTTCTACCGGGGGTCGCCAGATGGCTGGTATGTTGAGGGCCTGTTAGTGCACTACTGTCCACGCTCATCGATTTTAAGTTGTAGGTTTCGGTGAATATGTCGTTATCCTCTTCAGGGAACCGGGCAAAGTCCAAATTCCCATCGTCGTTTATTCGTAAGTACTGCTGTGTGCTGTAGGAGTAGTTCTCCGCCGGTAGCACAAAATTACCTGCCGACGCCCCCAATGGAAGCTGTGAATACTGATAATTTTCATGAACCAGTGACAACTCGGGGGACACGCTCAATGAACCAATTTCCCCAATGCTAGTGCTGACCGGTCCACGGTAACTAACGGACGGGGAGGTGGGAGAGTTGGAAGGGAGACGGACACTCTCAGAATGGGATTGCTCCGTAAACCGCTGTTCTACTTGGTGGATCGCTGTATCGCTGGATATCATTAAGGTGTTACACAAATCCACGGCAATAGTGGCAGCGACGACTTCTAATTCTTGCTGACAAAGTGCCTCATCGACTACGGACACGCACGCTTCCTCTGTGTGACTCTGTGCACTCTCTCGACTACGATTGCTCTCACAATCCACCTGTGAATCCGCCTCCTCATTTTTTAAGCTGACCCGGTTGACCAAATCACTCTGGAGATAGGCGTAAAGCGATGATACTTTGGTTTTGGGGGGTAATTTTTGTCCAGTGATCCACGGGTGCTTTAGGAGTTCCGTTGCCTCTGGTCGTTTGTCAGGATCTCGGGTAAAGCACTGCTCCATAAAGTCCATAAACTCTGGAGTGAACTCACTAACGTTGTCCTGCGCCGGTAGGACGAGGGGTGTTTCAGACGTCGTGGTGATGTAAAACATCAGCGGTAAATGATCCTTCACTCCGCAGTGGTACCACGGCAGTAATCCAGTCCCCAGTTCAAAAATAGAGCAAGCCATTGACCATATGTCGGCCTTGTGAGTTGCCTCCCCTTTAATCAATTCCGGGGCCATGTAGACCGGGGTACCGATAATACAGCTAGACGCCTTACTAAGTTCCTCCACACGCTTACTACAGCCAAAATCACACAGCTTAACAACCCCGCGATGACTTACCAAAATGTTCGCCGGCTTAATATCTCTATGAAAGATACCTTCTGCATGAATAAAACTGATTGCGTGTAACAAGTGTCGAGTAAGTTTTCTCAAAACAGTCTCTGTTAAGGGGCCAAATTTTTGTAGCAAATTCAACGTCGAATCTCCCGCCAACAATTCCATTATAATTCGACAAACCTTCTTGGACCGACTGTGTTCAAAAAAATAGTAGTTGATCACATTGGGGTGAGAGATGGATCGCAAAAGCGCAAACTCTTTCTCCACTGCTTTTAAGGCAGGGACGTTGTCGATGTCTTTAATGTCAATCTCTTTGATCGCCACCAACTCTCCTTTAATGGTATTAAGACCTACGTACACCTTGGCAAATCCCCCAAACCCAATCAGCGGCCCTCGTTTAATGTCAAGAGGGTGCTCCTTATCTCCCACAATAATAGTTTTTCCAAGCACACTAAGATGGGACTGCAAAAAGGTGAGGGCGGATGTTAGTTCCTTCTGCTGCGGAGTCAGATTCTCCCATGAGGTCTGTCCTCCGCCGAGCATGAATTCAGCCAGCGCCACATTAACGCTTCCACTCTGTGTGGGCCGCGGTGCGAGGAAGCCGGTGGTTGACATGTGTGTGACAGAGAGGTTCGGGCTGCTACTTTGCTGTGCCCCGTGGGAGGGAAGAGGGGTACCCCCGGAAAAAACAGCACTAGCCCTTAGATCTACGGGATAGTTGGAAAACGAAAAGCCCTGCCCGTTAAACGTAGAGCTGAAAACACTATTCTGCCGTTGATGAAGTCCATTACCCAACCCGCCGAAGCGCTCCCCGTCAGGGATCAGGCTACCCCGGCCCTGCAGCACGGACCGATACACACTCCCCCCGTCCCGCTGTCGCGAGTTTTGACGTAAATTAAATAACCGAAACGACTTTCCCCACTCTGGCTGAAACGAACTTCCCATGGGGGAGACCGAGACAGTGGTGTTGCTAAGACTTCGATTGTGTGCGGAGTGGTTGTTCCCAAAACTACCAGTATTGTTACTATTGTTGTTTTGGTTAAAGGCAGAGGGCTTAAAACTACCAGTGTGGTTCAAGTTACGAGACGTGTACGAACCAGTAAGGCTTTCTTCGCGTTCGGTGTCACTATTGTACTGACGAGCTGTAGCTAAATTCCACGAGTTCCGCTGAAAACGACCCGTATTCCGTGGGGAGTCCGGTGGTGGGCCCGCGGTCGACGCACTACTGTGGGACATGGAGTCTTCATTAAGAGAGCTAGACGAAGTGAGAGTAGTATGAATCATTACGAAAAGGAAACAAAAACTTCCTGAGTAAAACTTTAAATTCTATAACGAAAACTAGATAAAAAAAAAAGATTGACTCTAGTATAACTGAAAGGAAAGTAAAAGTATGGAAACGAAAAAAGAAGTAAAAGGGAACTCATTATAGTCCAAGAGTCAATTAGCAAAGAAAATAGATTATTTTATTCATTTATTAAAATTCTTTTTTATTCTTATTTTTATTTTTTTGAAATAAACTACAAGAACCATAATAATAGGAATAACAATAATAATAATAATAATAATAATAATAATAATTTGAGTAGTAGTAAGATCATACATGCATGAAAGTACAACTTTACAGGTACATTCGTGTTCGCTCAAGAATAATCAACATCCTGGGATCTTAAAAAGGGATACTGCAAGTACAGTGGTTCGAGAGTATCCTCCGTAATCGGGGTACTAAGGCCACAAAGGCGCATGACATCTTTCTCAGTGGACGCCGACAACCCTAGAGAGGCAATAAACGCACATGTTAAGTCCCTTAAGTGGTCTACGATAAGAAAGTCTGCGAGCATCGCTACCTCCATAATAAGACTCAACGGCTGATCATTTCTTTTCGCTAGACTACGGGTAAAGGAGCTTGTGGAGCGAAAGTTTTCGGCTACGTTGGTGATTCCAAAACAGTCCTGAAGAAGGAAATTTAACTCCCAGGGTTGAACCAACTCCTCTAGTGGGGCTCTCAACGGTTTGCTGAGAAGAGTAGGGACTCGAGTTTGCAACAGATCCAAGTACTTGAATACTGCCTCGCACCCTTGTCCGGAGGCCTGCGGGAGAGTGAGAGGGGGAATCGGTCCGGTGATAGGGTCAAATTTACACTTGAAATCCACATCCACGGAGTCCAGGAGAGGTTCCAAAAGTCGGCAAAGACGTGCGCCTCGGTTGTGCAGGGCAAAGTCCCGTCGAACTACCTTTTCATCCGAGTTTGAAGTCAACGCCACCACTCGGATATAGTCTGAGGAGGGCAGACGTTCCCTTTCATTAGATAGGGGAACGAAAAGAGGCGCGTTTGCCGTGAGATCGCGGGTCACTGATGGCATACTAAGAATGAAACCGGTAACAACAAAGCGTTACGAGAAAGAGCTAAAATGGTTTTATGGAAAAAAAGGAGAAACAAAAAGAGGAATGAAGTGGTTCGGGATGAATAAAAAAAAAAAGGAACAGGCAAAGAGGGAAAGAATTAGGAAGAGGGAAAAACAAAAAAATAAAATAAAACTTAATAAAAAGACAGTAAAAAGGTGTAGAATAGAAACACTAACAATAATGGTACAAAAAAAAAAAAAAGTACTGACAGAGAGGAAAAAAAATAATAGTGTTCGTGACATACAACTTGTCTAATTATTTACTCTATTTATCGCCTTTTCAGCGTTTGAAGGGCCGATGCTGCCGCTTTCCTTATGGTGTTCCGACGTTGCACGATCCGATAGACCGGTGATGATTTTTACGGCGTTGTGGTCCAAGAAAAAGTCGAGCGCTTTTGGAACGGTACATAAATTTTTAATCGTCAACACCGCTTCACGGGCGGCCTCCTCTGACCCATTTTCCGCAATGTAGAGTAAAATCTTTCCAAATCCACTACGATCACTTATTGCCATTTCCGCCGCCATAGCGACATTGGCTTCATTGTTTCCAGTACAATTTCGGATAGTCAGTAGGGCATTGAGAACTGCGTAGGTGTGAGCGGGTTCGGAGGATTGTTCCGACACGCTCTCTCTTTTAGGATACTCCGTTTTCGCCTTTTCGGTAACCAAGGAAATTAAAGCTAGTAAACCGCCGTGGGTGCGGATTGAATTCCGATTCTCACCGTTGCTGACAGACATCGACGACAACGCCCCTGCCGCCTGTTCCAGTACTACCGATGGTTGGTTCGACGTTAAGAGAAACACGCACATGAGTTCAAGACCGCCTTGTTCCCGAGTCGTCACTTTGTCGTCCCTAGCAAGGTACCACAACGCGGAGGCCACCGTTTCCTTTAGTTGAACGGAGGGCTCAGCGAAGCGGCTGCCGTTTTTGTGGGACGGCGTACTCTGGAACACGGAATGGGAAGAGTAGCAATCCAATATTACAGCGGTCAAGATAGAGACAGCGCCCCCTTTAATTAAGGGGGAGCGGTTCTCTGGTAGCGTGCTGCAGTTCCGGAGCACACCGACTAATTTTTCCCTTATGCTCATCGAGACCGATATCGCTGGAGGGGACGAAGGAAACTTTTGGAGAGCCGCAGCCGAGTAGTGCAACTTTTCAAACTCTTTGGCGGAGGAAGCGGTCTGGGTGCTTTTTAACGGTGGAAACGGGGAAGTATCGCTAGTACCTAGTGCGGCCAAAATGGGAGAGGAATCCTTTAACAGCTTGAGTACAATCTCAATGCCACCTGAGGATCGGATAGATTGTTTGATCTCGGGTGAAATGGTCAAAATCCATAGCGTCGAGGCTAGTTTATCAATCGTGCCGGAGGAAACCTTGGACTTTTTTGCGGTTAAACACTCCGTGATTCTTCTCAAAAGAAGCTCGACACCCCCGGCGTTCTGAATGGCGGGTTTATTTTGGTCGTTAATCGCGCAATTACGCAACGTACCCGCTGCGTTGTCGAGAATTTTATCACTTGTAACCGAATTTTGCGACGTCTTTTTACTGTCCACCAAAGCCAACAAGACTGGAATTCCACCACATTTTCGAATTAATGGTCTAGTTTCTACCGACGCGGAGCAATTCCACAACGTCCCAGACACGTTTTCCACCACCGCCACACTTCGGGAAGAGGACATGACTTGAATAAGAACCGGCACACCACCGTATTCCAGAATCATAGTCTTGTTTTCGGCGTCCACGCTAAGATTCCACAGTGCACCAGCCGCGTTCTCACGAACGAATTCGTACGACACGGAATCACTGTCCTTTCCTGGTTGACGGAGTAACTCTAATAACGCAGGAATAGCCCCCAGTTGACGAAGATACGTCCGGTTTTCCGCGTTCGACGCGCAGTTCCAAACCGCTCCCGCCATCTTCGTCTTGATCGAATCGGAAGGGTGACGCAAGGTAGCTGTAATCTTCTCCAGACCCCCAATTTCTCGTATTTCATTCTTTGAGACGTCTTCTCTGGTGATGTAGCCATTACCATACAAGACATTTTCCAAAATGGCAAGTGAATCGGTATACAATAAGTCAAGAACGCACGAAAGTCCTCCGAGCTCTCGTACCTGAGTTCTTATCGACCTCCCCCCGTTATGGACAGCGTCGCTCTTTTCATCCTTGGAGAGCAATCCCCAGAGAAAGACCAGAGCCCTCTCCAAAACGGCCTCCGAAGTGCTGCAGATGACAATGTTCACCAGGGGTTCCAGACCTTTGCTTCTCAAAAAATCCACTCGAGAAGTGGAAAACAAGTCCGAGTGGGTCACGCTACTAACCAAAGGCTGTGTCCCACATACCAGTGGGGAGAGAAATTCCAAGGCCTCACATTTTACATCGTCGTTCACACTCGACAACAAACCACTTAGTACACTGATTGCGTTTCCTTTCTTGATCAGTGTTTCCATAATTGTGTAAACGTTGTTATTGTGCGTTGAATTTGCGGTAGGGGAGGCTTGCAGGATGTTACTCAAGATGTGTAACTCGGCGATCTGGACAGGAGGACGCGGTACGGGGAGGTGCTTCAAAAGGGACAGCATCAGGTCCAGAATATCGGGGTAGGTGTCTGACGTAAGCCAAGAATCGTTCGAGAAGGTTTGTCGCTCGAAATTCTCCAATGCACTGAGCAGTGCAGTTTCTGACACCTCTGGTAAACGAAGCATCGCCGTTAAACTGTTCCCACTCACTGTCGAACGGGGGGAAGCCGGGGGTCCCGGTTCCTTGGGCGATTCACTTTCCCTCGGACGAGACTTTAAACTCGTTTTCACCGGAGATGGTTCTGGTGCGCTCTTTGACGGTAGCACCCCTTCATCTTCGTCACGGGGAACCGAACGCACGCCTGCATCCCGTCCCCCGTTAGTAAATTCAGTACTGGCGGTGGTTTCCACCGCCACACTCGCCGGGACACTTCCGGAGACAATCATATTCAATGCTACCTTGCACAACTTTTTCTGTTGTTGTATGTTTTCTAATCGAGCATTTTGATCTTTCATCTGCGCCTCAATTCTTGTCAGCTCGGCCTGAAGCTTATCACGTGTATGTAGCGCGGCAATACGAGAGGAGTTGATTTCTTCCTCTTCCTTGATAAGGTCCGAAGAGGTTCGAATGAGGGCATCACTGATATTTTCTGCTCGTTTCTCCTTTAGCTGGGTCCTCAAAACAGAGGAAAATATGCTGATTGGGCATTGGGGAATGGCATCGGGAGACAACGAAAGTGTGGAAATCAAAGACGCCAATTGCGGGTCAGAAGTCATCTGGGATGGGATAAAGTACCTCTGGACAAATGCTATTGGTGGTGTATTCAGCTATGTATGTAAATTTACGTTGGTGACGTATCATCACACATGGGGGAAAGGGGAGGGAGAAGAAGGAGGGGGTAATAGGGCATGGAGTAAATCATTGGTCTCCTACAGTTCGTTACCGACAAACATAGTGCTTGTTCTAGTGATTATATTTATTAACAGTTATCATTTATTAAACGGTGACAAAAAAAAATTACAAAAACTACGTAAGTTTATATTTTTATATAGATAGATAGATAGATAGATAGATAGTTACAACAAAGAAATAGTGGAGTTAGTCGACTACTTTTTTCTCCGCTTTGTTTTATTTTTCTTGGGAACGTTAGAGAGGTCTAGCGGCACAACAGCGTGACCCTGTTGTACCTCCACACGTGGATCCACACCGTCCTTGAAGGCGATAGACGAACTCCACTCTGGGCCGACGGGCTGCCGCATGGAACGAGCGAACTCCTGCGGGTTCGAAAACGGCCGAGGCACCATGTGTAGTGTCATGCGGTCCGGGACTAGCTCCACACCGTCATGGTTGATAATGACGTGATCCAAAGAGGCATCGGCTCTACTCTTCAGTAAAAAGCTCTTTTCAATGCCCTTTTCGATGGCTTGATGTTCCAGCTTCGCCTTGTGTCGCTTATTCAAGTTGGGGTTTTCGCCACCCCACTCCCCCCAACCAGGCAGGGCGGCGTTTGGATCGATTGGTTCAATTATATTGTCGACTTGGGATTCCTTCTTTTGGAGAAATTCTTCATCAATTTCATCCCCAGCAAAAGCGCGCGAAACGAGGTAACTTTGATCCTTCAACACGGAATTTTCTACTTGAGTTATATTTTCCAAACCTGCCGTTTGGTTGGTTGGTTTTTCCTCCTCCGGAAACGACACTTCTGGCTTCATCACCTTCCTGCTGCTTTGAATCGATTTCGTTGGGTTTGGGTTTGCGAATTCACTGTCCGACTGCACTTTCGACTTTGGGTGAGCCGAAGAGTCTATCGCCGACTTTACACAGTGAGTACCAGAGGAGTGGACCAAGTGGATCTGTTCCACGTGGTCCTTTTTTTTCGCCGAAGCCATTTTACTCCGTCGTTTGATGTCGCCACTGCTGTCTCGTTGCATTTCCGTGTCCTCTCCCTGTGCTCTCAGTTCATCGGTTAGCGCGTCCAACTCTTCCCTCATCACTTTCATTTTCCTTTCCGTGGCAGACTTCATAAATTTCATTTCTTTCATCTCTGCCCTCGCTTTTGCAAAAGGTTCGCTAGAAGGTACTGCACTCGCATCATCTTTCCATAAAGAAGCAACGAGGTTTTTTTTCCGATCCTCAGAACTAACATTTTGAACCAAGTCATCGACCAATCGCTCATCGTCTTCGGAACCGTCGTTGCTCACATCATGGGTCGCGAAATACGCCTCCCCGGCCTCGTCGTCCATCTTTTGCATGAGCCTCTGGTGAAGCAGATGTTGCTCTTCAATGGATTGTTGGGAATCAGTGTTAAACTTGGCGAACCGTTTCGCGTGTTTCACCCAAGCACTAGTATTCTTATGCTTTTGTGTCACTCTTTCCTCTGCTCTTGCTTTCATTAATTTTTCGGAGAGTCGCTTACGAGCTAGTTCAGGGTGAAGCAGTTCAAACGCCTTTTGCCTCTTTTCCGCCTCCCTATCCTTTTCCTTCCGTAAAATTCTACGGTAGGTTTTACTTTTAATCTTATTAAATCGCTTTCGTCGACTGTTTTCAGTGGCCATCATGGACCTTAATTTGGCAATGTAGCCACTCGAAGGCACATCCATGTCACCCTCCTCTTCGGTGGGGAGGAGAGAGGTCACATCGCCCAAACCAGGTCCCATGACTACACCACCCTCGTCAGAAGAAGGAGCATAAAGTCCCGCACTCGCCAACAGTGAGCTGGATCGGAGGGCTAGCTTCTGAGCCACGGAGCTACCCGCACCTTTCAAGAGGGTTTGCTCCGCCGTGCTCGACGCGGAGCCCACCGTTGTCGTGATGGGATTGCTGTCGGGTTGGTGTAAGGGAAACACAACTCTTTTGGCTGTGTTCATCTCTCTCATAACGGCGTTGTACTTTGTCATATTCTCCTTCACTACACGGCGCACCTGTTCTCGGTCCAGTTTCGCCTGTGTCCCCTCGTCTTCTTCAGTCACTAGAGTATTTTTTTTATTTAAGAGGGTAGACTCCAGTCGGTGGAACGCGTTTTCCTCCGCTTCGTTCTTTTTATTTTTAGCCATAAAGTGATTTAACGCTTTGGAATACGTTGGCAGAACTCCATCCGTATCTTTCCCCGTCACTCCATACATCGATTCTGCCTCGCGTATCTCCTCCCGCTGGCGCTTTCGCTTCCCTGCTTTCGGTTCCTTCACCTTTTTGGACTCTTTGGCCATATTCTCATCCATCATCCCCATCAAATCCACCTCTTCGTCGTCGTTGTCGTCGTCATCGTCGCTAAGATGGTTCCTATTATCGTCGGCATAACTAGCGTCTCCTTCGCTTTTATTAAAAAAATGTCCATACATTTTTTCGTCATCACTGTTAAACGCAAGATCATCATCCACGTCCTCGTCCAGATCTGGTGGAATAAGAGGATTATTCAACATGAGTTTGCCCTTCTTTTGGACGGCTTTACCACCTTTTTTGGATTTTGCCATTGGGATTGATGCGGTGAGACACTTTCAGCAGTTGATAATCTTGGCATGTAGGTGTGGATTTAGAAGGGGGGGGGGGACACAAATAAATAAAAAAAAGGGGGAGGTAAAATGAAGCGAGAGTGGTGACATAGAGTTCGTGAATAACATACATGAATAATAAAAAAAAGACACAAAGATAACAAGAACGAGTAAATAATGATTTGTTGCTATAATACATTTTCAGCTGCGTGTGTGTTAACGCATTCCTTTACCACGTCCTTTTGGCTGTTTTGTTCCGGCACGGAGTACCACGCCGGGAGAAGGGGTGATAGATATAACCCCGCCCTCCGTTGGGTTTGCCGCTACTGGTTTGACAAACCGGTTTCCCTCCTCCTCTACTATTTTAGAGTTGCGCATCTTTTTCTTGGCCGTCTCAGGTTCCGTCTTTGTGGGGGCATGCGACGATGGTTTATGGGACGGTGCGGCCGATAGCGGGGGGGTGGCCGGAGCTTTTGACTTCTCGATTCGGTAGGTAGTGTTTTTGTGGCCGACCGCATCCGTTGAACTAGAAAACACTTTATTCTTTGCCAAGTGACTGCCGTTAATATCCACCACATTGGAAGTTTCCCTGTAGGTGGTCTTCTTCGTATTTGACACGATGGATTCCACTCTTTTGACACTATCTGTATCCTTGGACACAGAGTCCCGTTTTACGGGGGCCGACGAGGAAAAGTACTTGGGAGGTAGTTGGTGCAGGGCTGTACTCAGCGGGTCTACGTCTTCTGTGGTACCAGTCGACTCCTCATTCTCCTTCTTTTCAACGGGCCGTTTCGTTTGGGTCGTTTTCTTCTTATCCCGTTTACCGGAAGGAGTTGGCCTTACTGGTGTGTGACCACTGCGGGGTTCGTCAGTAATGGTCAATTTCGGCTGCTCCTTGGTACCCTCCAGCTCCTTGACAGACCTTTTCACGGTCTTGGTTCTCGTCTTCGCTTCCTCAGGGTGGGGTTCCTCCGATGGGTTACCCGGCCTAGTCTCTAGAATGTAACGGCTATACCGGTCCACTGGAACTCTCAAGGGAGGGCGGAACTCATCTTCACGAGGTGGTGGGATATCGTTCGCTTTCATCCTATCCTCTGCCACCGCAAAAAAGGATTCTGTGGGGGGTTCTTTGGAAGGAGTACCGCTGACATCGATCGGCAGAAAAGAGGTGGAAATATTCCGCACCATTTCTTCCCATACGGAGAGGGAAGTGTACCCCTCTAGGACAGCATCTAGGCACCGAGTGGCGTACTGCTCGGCGGCGGCATTTACAATATCTAACGCAATTTCCCCACAAAACACTTCAGAATTTATGATTTGCTCAGCGTCGCGTATCGTAACATCCCCAAAGGGGAATAGGGTATCAAATACTTTCAAAGAGTTCTCCGAAAACAACCGAGGAATTTCACTATTGTCTAGACACCCTTTCGGTGGCTTTACTGCGGAAATCGCTTCCTCCAATACACTCTCTGCGGCACTTTTAGCCGCAACCCAACTCCTCGAAGCGTCATCGCTCCGCAACACTACACGACTAGAGGTCAATGGGCTGTCAAACCTTTCCGGAGGTAAAACGCTACACCGCAACCGCTCCTCTTCGTATAATCTCTGTCGCTCAAATGCCTTCCAGTGTTCTAAACACGCAGTAGAAGAAAGTCCGGCAAGAAAAGGGGGCAATTCGGGAAAAAAGAGCAGTTCCCCATCGACTACTTTTCCATTAGTAGACATCTTATTGGTTTCACTATTATTATTATTATTATTACTGTTATTGTTGCTGCTGTTGGGGTTACTTTTTTTCTAAACAAAAGTTAAACGCATCGAATAAAAAGAGGGTGATAAAATTCAGAGAAAGATGTTTTTATCAAGTAAAAAATAAAAAAAAAACATAACAATAGTGCAGTTTTTTTTTTTTTTTAGCTTTCTCCGCGTTAAATAAACTGTATAATTTCTTTACGTAACTACAATTTTCTTTTTTATTTATTTATTTTCGTGTGTACCTGGCTTTTTTTTTTTTCTTGCATTGTTATTTATTATATTTACTAGTTGTGGTTATTCTTATCATTACTGTCTTCATTAGGTATAAATATTAGATATCATTATGTTTTTAATATTATTATTATTATTATAATTATTATGAAGTTTGGTATAAGCTTTGTGTACAACGATTGTCTAAATATCATGTTGAACACCCAAAAAATAAAAATAATTGGGGAGGTACAGTTAAATTAGCACAAACAAAAAAATGCTTTTATAAACAAAAAAGAAAATAATTAAATCAATCAAAATAAAAGGGTCCGTTAGTTCATAGACTTCTTAATGTTGGCAGACAGCCAGTCCAAACCTTCGTACAGTCCCTGTGCGGTAGTCGCGCAGCATCCTTGGATATACCATGCGCGCTGGCGAAGAGATTGTAATCCCAACTTCTCAGTAACTTCAGTAGTGGTCATTGCGTTGGTGATATCTTGTTTGTTGGCGAAAACGAGGAGGACGGCGTTGCGTAGCTCATCTTCGGCAAGCATCTTATCGAGTTCAGCACGTGCGATACTGATACGGTCCTTGTCGGCGCTATCTACAACGAAAATAATACCATTGGTATTTTGGAAGTAGTGACGCCACAGGGTGCGGAGCTTATCCTGACCACCCACATCCCACATGGTGAACTTTAGGTTCTTGTACTCCACCGTCTCCACGTTAAATCCAATCGTGGGGATTGTAGTCACGACCTCTCCGAGCTTCAGTTTGTACAGAATAGTAGTCTTACCGGCTGCGTCAAGGCCAACCATAAGAATTCTCACCTCCTTCTTTCCAAGCAACGAAGAAAGCCACATGCCCATTTTTGACGAGGCATTATTCGGCTGGAAATACGATAACTGAAGTAAAACGAATTAAAAAAAAAAAAATAACACTTAAAGAAAAAAAAAACGGGGGGGAGAGGAGAAAGTAGAGAAAGAGGAAGATGATGGGGGAAAGGAAAAAAAAAAATAGTTAGTGCAGTTTATACATGCCCAATATGAAAATTTAAAGTATGGTTGAGTCTTATACTAGCGAATTGTGTTAAATATATTACTCCACAGAATAAGTAGCCTGTAACAGCTCATTTTTCAGTCTTTACTCGTTCCTTTTTTCCCGTAAACTCCAACCCACACATTTGTGCTGCTTTCCTTGCCCTTTCTACCTCGGTCTGCTTAACTGCATGGGTCTTCTGTAATGTGTTGTACTCGGAAAGTCTCTCACGAAGAAAATCGTATTCACCGCCATTCAGAGGACTGGAAGCGTCGGATCTCATTTTTTTCCAGTCTTTCTGAGAAAGAAAACTTTCTCCCTGACAGGGCGGAGCAAAGCAAAAGTCGTGATCTAAGCATTACAATCGAAACTACAAGGGATTTAAAAAAAAAAAAAGAAATTATTAGAGTAGAAAGAGAAAAGACAAGAAAAGGTGGTAGAGGTACTATATATAGTAATATATATATATATATATATATATATATGCATATAAGAAGGCAATCCTACTTAAGTTGAACATTTCACACAAAGTATTATAGACACCGTCTCCATCTTTTTACACTCACTGATTTTCTATAATAACGGACAGTTCCTTTTCCAGTGCTTCGAACTCCTCTGGTGTAATGTTAGGATCGCTCATTCGCTGACTAATATACTCATATCGAGCCTGGAGATCCACCTCGGTGCCACTAGGATCTGACTTACTTTTCTTGTCCGTAGAAGCCTCGGATCGGTTGGCACGGCCACGCTTACGAATTTTTTTGTCGGTGCTATTTCCATCCCCCACCTCACTGGCTAGGGATCCTAGTAAGACATCAAACTCCTTTTTAAACGTTTTGGCCGCCGTTCGATCCTTCTCTGTTACCCTTTCGTAGTTAATTAACTTTACACGAGGGCACATAAAGACTATAAAGGCACGCGTCTTTTCCAGTGTTTCCCCTGCAGTGGAGCTGAAGAGAGGGTTATGTTCAAAAGACACCACTTCAAGATTCTTCCAGAATTTTAAGAAAGTAATATCCTCCAAACGTTTAAATGAATTCTGGTCCGCGAGAAAGTGTCTAACATTGGGAAGGGCAAGTACACACGTTTTAACACTCACTTTGCGTAGTTGGTTTCGATGCACCACTAGTGTTTCTATCCGTGACATTCCTGTAGAGTCACTTGTGCCCGACTTGGTGAGCGTCGTAAGTGGAAAGTAGTCCAGTGAAACTAACGCATTGGAGCTCAAATTGATTGCATCAAACGTATTTTCTAGCCGAAGAAGCACCTTTTCGTCCAGGGAGGACAGCTTCATCCCTCTCAGGTCTATTTCCCTCTGTAACATTGTATTGACAAACTGCGGGGCCTGCCGAACATGATCTATAGTGAGACGCATCTTAAGAGAGAGAAAAAAAAGTGGTGGGGGGCTAGTAAAAATTATTTTACGAAGAAAACTAATAGGTACAATGTTCAACGTAGCAAGTTATAAAGGAAACAAAACTGAAATAATAACAATAATAATAATAACAGAAACAAAATGTGTATTAGGAGGGTTTTACGCTAATGTGTCGATAGCCTTTGATTGCGCCCTTTTCATCGTAAATCGGCTCTAATGTGTATTCACTCATATTCTGCGAGCGGGGTCCCTGTGCGACATCGTCGAGGGGTATCATCGTGGGGAGGAAATACGCTATACCAAAGGTAATTAATAGTAAAGGACCAGTGAACACAAACTCACGAACTCCCATAGGAATTTTAGTACTGTAAAAGCGGGAAATGGCTTCCAAATATTTGTTTTTTGGGGGTGGTTTCACATAGTTAATACTAGACCGGAAATCGTTAGAGTCACCCATTCTTACGAGCAGTGAACAACAGACTATAAAAGGTAAGGGAAGGGGAGCAAAAAAAAAAAAGAACAAATCAGTAAATTATGTCCATTCATTTCGTAAAGTGATTACCGACTTCATATAAACACATACACAAATATATACATAACACATAAGTATAGTTTAGAATAATTATGTTAGACGGTTTATCATTAGTTAAAAGAGCACGTTACCTTACCGATGACAAGGTTCGGAGTGAGGTAGTGCGGTGGAGTTTCCCCGACTGCTTCCACTACATCAACAGAGAGTCTGTACGCTTCCGAAGACTCGTTTGAATCATGGTTAACTGTAAAGCAGACATACAGGTGTTCAGCAGTAGGCGGTGTCGTCAGAGGCACCACAACGCCGTTGCTACACAACGGCCTCACCTTTCCGCTGCACGAAGGAGAGGGGCTTACGACAAGGTTCAAGACGAGTTCCGTAGAAGATGCTGGAGTTTTGATCCATCGGCGGTAGGGCAACCCACAATTCAATGGTGCAATAGTAAATAAAGATTCACTCGTGACATCCGCTTCACTGCTTGCACTGGAAAACAAAGATGGATCTCCTAAAAATAAAGAAATACTTTTGTTCAGTAGAAAAAAGACTTTGTAATTCGTTCCATCTTGCTCTCCCCCTTCCTCCTCCTCTTCCTCGATGGATTTCAGCAACGCCTTATTCACCTCTCTCCTTTCACGTGCCATGGTGCTGGTAGTTGCGGGGGTCTTGAGCAGTTGGGCAACCTGACCAAGAAAGTGTGCATGAACGCAGCCGCCAATCGAAAATGTATCCACGGACGAGGCGCCGGTCGCGGTGGACGCCTCCATGACAACAAGATCCTCGGACAATAAACGGTTCACTTTAGCCGTGCTCTTCTCCAGGCAACCTTTGAACAGGACGCTAATCGTTGGAATCTCAAACATTCCTCCACAGAGTAAGACGTAATTTACTGGGTCTGTGGAACACGCACCTCCAAATTTATCGAAAAACTCCTCGATGATCCGCTGGAGTGCATCCCCTAGGCCACTGGCGGACTTGAAGTTAGACTCGAGTTTGTGTTTACTGAGGGTTGAATTATCCACGAGATCCATCCCCTCATAAAACGCCTCCACTCCTACGTTCACGGCATTGGACTGCGTGTGAATCGCCACTTTGAGGTCTTCCATCAGGATGTAGAGCTTCCGTAGGGCACGAGAAGGGATATTTTCAGCGAGTATTTGATGGACCAGCTTCGAATCAGAGTCTCCCGACATTACACACCCTGTGTTCACAAATCGTTGAAGTACATCCATTTGTTTACTCACACTGGGAAAAAGTTTGCGTTGCTTCACCATAAACTGAGCCGCAATTTTTTGTGAGAGAAAAACATCCAGGTCGTCCCCTCCACTCAAAGCGTGCTTGGAAAAATACCCACTCTCATTCCCTTTCCGTTGCGGGGCGCAGAGAAAAGGAACGTGACGGCAAACTTCAGGGTGCACCAAAGCACCACCCTTAACACTCAGTAAAGATAAGGAGAGACCCTGGCAGCCCCAGTCCGCGACTAACACATTGCCATCCTCGTAGGCTGGTGACTCGGTTATTAAACCTCCAGGGGAGGCCATAAAGCGTTTTCCGGGGTTCAAAGAGCACCAATCGGCTGACATTAGAGCTGCCTCATCACTGAAGATAATAGACACCGTTTCTAGCGAAGGGGCAAGTTTAGAAGCGTTCACCGCGTCTAGGACCCACCGAGTAGATTCCCGTCTCCCTTCATTCCCCTGGCCCCTTCCCAGTAAAGGAAAGGCGTACCGCGGCACTACCAGAGTTAGGACAATAGTTTTCTGGACAGTATCGTTAGAGAGGCTGCATGCACCGTCTAGAATACTTTCCTTCAAAAAATTAAGATACTGAATGAAAAGTTCCTCGGCGCTAAAAAACACGTCTTCCTCGAATTCAAACCCATGTTGTGGTGGGCGTCCTTCTCCCACTACCCTTTCCACAAGAGGACAATGATTTTTATACTTTTCCGAGGTAGCGTTACGGATACTGGCAAGCAGAGCGTTGGATACTTCCTTTTCACTCTCCTCTCCGCTAAAAGTGTCACAAAGGGCTGCACTTGCCGCAGAATACGCAAACAGATATGGTATCCCTTTCTGAGGCTGTCTTGCATACATTGACACCGCATGCTCCCCAAAGAGCACCTCGTTGTCGTCCACAAATGCAAATACAGGGGTACTGTGGTGGCCACCCGCATTCACCACTACTCGAGGAGTACACGGTTGGTTGCGAGCGAGGGGTGAAACCGACACGATCGCATTGCTAGCTCCGAGGGAAATTGAAACGGAAAACATTGCGTGCCAAACTCTTGTATAGAAGGACAAAAACTAAAATGAAAGGAAAGAGAGAGTACGGGTTTAGAGAAAAAAAAAAAGAAGCAAAAACAATAATAATACAAAAAAGACAGGAGAATAAACGTTTAAACAAAAAAGGATGAAATATGGAGAGGGTCACATACAGACTCATGAGCTCAAGCTCTCCAACTCTTTTGTAATGCTGTCTAGAAACTTGGTAATGTCATCTACATCCTTCAGGTGCCCGCTATGCGACGGTCGCCGCTCCGCTTTTTCCTCTCCCTTATCGGTGACTACGTTTGGTTCACTAGGAAGGGTAGGTGCAGCGCTGTTTCCCTCAATAATACTTTGACGGTACTCCTCTAAAGCCCTTTGTGTTTCTTGGTGCTGTGCGAGTTGTTGACGTAGGAGACGACGTGGGGTGTTGATGGAGTTCATCGTCCCCCCCTCGGATCCACTACGGCTCTCTACGACTGCAATCAGTTCTCGCAGTTGATTCTCTTGCTTGTGGAGTCTCTTCTCTAGTGTGTCCACCACCTTCGCGTGCTGCTCCACCATCTGCTGAGTTTGTTCCTCCACTTGTAACCGTTGCCGCTTTTCTGCCAAGAGAGACTGACGAAGGTCATGGAGGTTATCATCTCCGGTAGAATAATTCGCCGACTGTTTTGAAAGGGATTCTATACGCTCCTGTAGCTCCTGTTCCCGCTTCCTAGCGGCTTCCAATTTTCCCACATAGTGACTCTCGACACGTCTTACGATACGCTCAATCTCCTGAGCCTTTAAGGCAACGGAACTTTTGTCCGTTGAACTCTCCTGACGCGGTGCCTCATGACTCAGATAAGAGGCAATACTTTGGCTAATTTCTATCAAGTCACTTATCAAGGCCTGGACAGGGGCTCCCTGGCTGTGGTTTAACTGTCGACTCCCTGAAGCAGTAGTACGACTCATCGTCGAGAGGGCATTTTGGGGTCGGTCATATGAATTCATGGATCGTTGAAGAGGAGTGCCCGTCACCTTTCTTTGAGAAGGCGACACAAACCGTTTACTATTCATTGTTTTCTTTGTGTGCGTGTCTAGAAAAGTATAAATATATATTACCTTTCTTAGAAACAGAGGGGAAGAAAAGGAGGCGGGACGGAGGGAATAGACGCAGGGAGATACATCACCGATGTTAGCCGGAAAGATTTGATGTGTGTGAAAACAAAAACGAAAAAACAAAAATATACTTTAAAATCTGCGCCAGTCGAGGAACAACAAGCGAGTAGAATACTTTCTATGATTTAGTTTATGACAAAATAGGTTCACGGATTTACTTAAAATATATACGTTGTATAGATTTAGAAAGACACAAGACTCGTGAAATAAAAAAAAAAAATTACAAAGATATCGACGTACTTTTATTCATCGTGCTTCTTGTCCTTCTTGTGTTTTTTATCCTTTTTATGCTTCTTGTCCTTTTTGTGCTTTTTGTCCTTTTTATGTTTTTTATCCTTTTTATGCTTCTTTTCTTTTTTGTGCTTTTTGTCTTTACGGTCGCTAGAATCTTTTGAACGCTCTCTTTTTCTCTTTCGACTTTCACCCTCCTCTGAAGAAGAATCCCCACTGAAGTCGTCGTCGTCATCCTCTTCATCGCCCTCACTGAACTCCTCATCCTCGTCCTCCTCATCGTCCTCTTCGTCGTCTTCCTCGTCCTCCAACTCTCCCTCCTCTGGGGCAATAACCTTGACGTGATTCCGCAAAAACCTTAACAGAATGTCCATCTCGCTTCTCTCAATAGATTTGAGTAGATGCTTGGTATTATCCATATGCACAGTGAGCTGAAATAAACTGTTGGTCATCTGTGAGGCGTCCACCTCCACCGCACTAATGGACTGAAATTTAAACATGGAGGCAGGGTTGGGCAGAAAGAGTAGGCCTTCGCTCACCACATAAAGATATCCCTCCTTGTTTTTGTACCACGCGGAGACACAAGACTGCTTGTTATACTCTGCATAATCTTTATTAGAGCCGGGAAAGGCAGGAATTCTGGCCGCCGCTTTGATCGACCGAACCACCACACTACTAACTTTACCCGACATGGAAGGCTCCAATGGGCAATCCTTCAGACTAGCACTCGGGGGGAACTTGAGACACTGCAGTATTTCTTCCCTCGAAGCGATTTCAGCCTTCCATGGATGCTCAGCGTCCAGCTCTAATCCACCGCAGCGAATGACCAGGTGATTATACAGTGTGGCCCCAGTGGACGTCACTGGTTTCTTCAGCAAAAGCGCAATGAACTGGTCCCCTTCAGTGCGGGGAATATCACACAGGTAGATGCAGTGCATGTGCGCGAGGGGTACTGTGATGGAGTTGGAGTTGGTCTGCTCTAGGGTGAGTCTGTAATTGGATAGAATCAACTTAAACTTACCGTTCGGATACTGCAACTGCATATCCTCAAACACCGCCACTGTTTTCTCATCTGCGTAGGTGTCCTTCTCTGTTTGATTACGCGTCTCAGAAAACTTATCCTGAATACTCTTCACAATCGCCTTGGGGGCCTCTTCGGTTTGCTCGTAACCCACCACAGTGTTGGGTACTTGGAACTTCACCGACTGCAGCTCCAGAGAGCGACTCGCACTAGCGCCGGGTTTCAGTTGAACCACGAAAGTGTTTCCCGACAAACTCGGCTCCGTAGTCATCGCCGATATAGGAAGGGATAGAATTTCTTTAGACAAGAAGTTTGCTGTGTTCTTTCCTGGACTGACCGAGCACAAGGATATTTTGCTCTTTTCCACCTCACCCGTAACTCTAATTTCACCCCAGTTTTCGATTGGTTGGGTCATGATGGGTTATATATATATATATATATATATATATATATAGGTATATGTATATAGGTGTATAGTAGTATGTAAATTATTATGAGATACTTCGATTGTGGTGTTTTAACTATTTCTGTAGCGGTTAATGGTTGACGGTTCCTAACGTATTTCAAGTTGAAACACGGGTACGATTACTTTTCAGTGTTCTATGAATAAGTGTTTATAAACCAATAAAGAAAAAAGAGCAAAAGAAGAACATTTAACAGGTGCAACCTAATTTCCACTGGAAAGAAATTTCTATTGTACAAGCTACACTACATTTTTTAAAAAAGAAAAAGAAAAAATGAACACTCTACAAAAAAAACGCTATGATACACAGTGCCGCTACCGCTCCTACTAGAAGCAGTGCACAAAGAGTTGCGTACTGCGATAACCGCTTCCTCAGGGAAAGACACTCCTTCGAATTCGAAAAAATATCTCGCAACAGCAGTAGGGGAGAATCGTGACAGGTACCCCAAGGAATGCCGAGGTCATCCGCTACGATTACCTGCACCGAAGGATCCGCCGCGTACATTCGTTGGAGAAACTCTGTCGAAGAGGCCACACGGGATCGAGCTTCATGGAAAGATTTGAATCTCGAGAAAAAACCGACCCGTTCCCCAAAAAAGGGACCAACATACTCCTTTCTGGCAATATCAACTATACGGAATAGCTTTTTTCGAATCTCTGCCATTCTAGAGAGTCGGGGAGAGTTGGAGTCTAGCAAGGCGGAGCGAAACACCGTTTTCTGGTTCGGTTTCGTCAGGTGATGAAGCGACATTCTCAGCAGTTCGAGCTCTAACATCCATCTGTTTTTACACTCCGTGACCCACGTGTCGTACCGTGCATTAAACCGCTTGTTGGGTGTAGAAGAGGGTGCCTGAGCCTCGGTGACAGCAGCGCCCTCAGAGGACTCCTCCTCTTCCTTCTCGTTCCCCTCTGTAGGCGAGGGAATCACCTTTTCAGCGACTGGTGGGGGAGAGAAACACAAAAGACCTTTAAAAATTGGAAGCTTTTTCCATCGAATTGACTGCTCGCTCGAAAATTGGCTTCGTGGAGGGGCCGAATTGGCGTCCAAAGGGTGCGAGTTGAAGAGGGTCTCCTGCTGCTCTGTTGTTAGCGACGATATTACATGATTGATCCAAAGTTCCCCATTCCTGTCCCAGAACTTGAGTTCCTCCACAATATTACGAAGGGAGAAGTCAGTTCCGGTGAGATTTTCCTGCGTTCGGTGAACCATTTCAGAGAATTTGAACAAAACCTTCTCTCTGGCTCTGGGCTCGTTTCTCTGGAAAGAGTCCTGCTCCTCCTCTTCGAAACTGGACAAGTCCTCCGCCTTCTGGAGGGCGTTGTGGTGACGATTGCTGTCGTCAGGATCAAGGGGATCTAGATGCAGCATTATCATGGCATGCCTTCGTATGAGAGACACCTCTAGTACCTCACTACCGGAGAAAAGTGGTTTGTAGGAGGTGTGGGTGGTTTCGGGGAAATAATGCGGCTTGGCGGCTCCCTCTGCATACCGGTCTAAGCTATCCATCATCAGTACAGAAGTAAACTCAATAAGCAAATCGTGTAAAAGGCGAGAAAGTTTCATTAAATCGTTAGAGACTTTAATACACTGCTCGCGTTCCAGTTTTTCCTCCACAGAAACCCTTTCAAAGAGATCATACCCCTCCACAAATGTTTCAGAGTAGTCCGTGTAGCGGAGACTGTTTTTCTGGTTTCGAAAAAAGCTGTCCGCGTCATAACCTCCCAAAAAGAATTTCTTTATCCGATTACCGAATTTGGTCACTGAACTATAAAGAGAGACCACATCGCTCCACGCGTTATGGAGGGAGAGACCACGTGTTTTGCTCTTTTCCGTCATGTTACGGCTTTGGTGTGGTGTCTCCTCGCGAAGTAAAAACCGTTGGATACCCCTTAATCCGCTAGAGGTAAATTTCCAGTTATCAAGTCCAGAATACATTCCGGTACTTAGTCTCTTAGCCCGGCGTGCCCGTAACGCGTTAAGCTCGGCTTGGGACAACACAAATTCTTTCAGCACCTCAAACGTCGACTGCGAGAAGCGGTCAATCCACATTTTACTGTCTGCGGAGAGCATTTCCTTTTCCTTGGTAAATAAACGGTATTCTTCTATTGTGGTAAAGGAATCCAACGATAAAAAGTACTGTTTCAAGTGTTCCAGGTCCTTGAACAGCTGAATGGAGTTAGCGATTGGGGATGACTGCTTTTTTGACTCGGCGAAAAAATGAAAGGAGAATGCCAATAGTGAGACAGACACGAACAAAAAGACAAAAAAGGCCACTACCCTGTTACAGTACATCGACCACAATCCATAGAATACACGAAGAAGGAATGCCTTGAGACGTTCGAGCATGGAACGTGGCAGTTCAACGAATGTGGGATGTCCCTCTTGAGGGGCCGCTTTATTCTTTTGAAGTTCCGAGTTCGGCTTCACGAGAGCTGTGTTTTTCTGTGATTTATCGTCCGTGCTAAGATCCTTTTCTGTGTTGTCCACCAGGTCTACAAACTGGTCTTCTTCTCGAGCAGCTTTACTTGCTTTCCACAGCCTTATAATGTGCTCTTCCGCACCTAGAAGATCTTGAAACCCATAAAAATACAGTTTTTTAGAGTGAGGTTTTAAACTGTGCACGGAACCCTCCACGCCGTCTTCCTTTAATTTTTCCAAACAAATTATTAAAACGCTGGTTGCGGTCCCTTTTATCTGCTTCGTATCGTGATAAATTTTCGTGACATTATCCCAATCAATATTGAGTCGGTATAAGGAAGAGGTAAAGTAGCACTCATGCTTACTAACACACAGCGTACCAGAGTAATTTTGCCAGCCACAAGAGAACTTCAGCATTCTTCCCTTGGCTTTTTTTTAAAAAAAAGAGAAAAGGAAAAAGAGAAAGAAAAGAAAAAAAATTAGCAGGTTAGACAGTTTTTTTGGCACCAGAGGGTATTAAAAAAAAAAAAAGGAGAAACTCTCCTGCAAGACATTCATTTACCTCTATAGAAAAAATATTAAAAATCGTCACCTTTCTTCTTTAATATTTCCTGGTAAAGAAGAAAATCTCTTAAATAAAAAAAAAGGTAATTACATGGTTTTGCTTCTTTCTAGTAATAAAATTTGAACTGTAGTCTGGTGTTCACTACATTTAACCCGACTTGAAAAGAAGAATGGCGACTTGGCCAAAGTAGAAGTACACAAAGTGGTGTGTTTCATGAGTAACAAAACTTCCGAAGTTACGGCCAACAATGCAGTGCCAAGTGGGTTGGTATTTCTTATCAAACTCCTTCTTGATATACGCAGCGATATCTTTCTCAATGTTGAACTTTTCCAATGCCTGGAGCGCGACTTCGATAGCGTCCGCCTGCATATCTTCTGGCATATCGGCGTTTTTGATTACTGCCTTACGGTCGTAGGACATTGCGAGAGAAAAAAATGATGCGTGATAAAGAAAAAAAAAACTTGATTGAAAGTTTATGTTGTTGTTTTTTTAGAAAAATAAAAAAAAATTAGAGAAAAAAAGAGGGGAAAAGGTGTGGATGAAAACATTACGCTTCTTCAACAACCAATACAAAGACCAATCCAAGCGAGCCGTTTCTAAAACGGAACAAAGTTATGTATGTCAACACCACCAATACCTCTAGAACAGTTGGCGGTTTGTGGGTTCT
The DNA here is from genome assembly GCA_019695575.1 of Angomonas ambiguus. Classification (NCBI taxonomy): domain Eukaryota; phylum Euglenozoa; class Kinetoplastea; order Trypanosomatida; family Trypanosomatidae; genus Angomonas; species Angomonas ambiguus. Next base: position 93,527 of record JADNSB010000046.1, on the reverse strand, counting down.
ATAGGAAAAGTGCTGCTGTCGTTGGTCGGGGCACCTTCCTCCGCTGCTGATACCGAGGAGGGGGGAGAGTCAGATTCATTATGGGTACTTCCATATTCCGCGGCCCTCTTCTCAGCACTTGCAGTGCTATTCATTATATCCAAGTGCATATTCTCCAAGGCTTGCTGTCGCTTCTTAATCGACGCCGCAGCCGCGAACAATTCGTCAAACGACAGCATGGATAAGTCCTGTCTCCGCCGGGAGTGGTCCTCTACATGGGAAACGTCCGTACCATTCTTTTCTCTCTGAAACGTAGTGAACTCCTGGTGGTTGAAACTCTTCTCCGAGGGGAGTAATGGGGAAGAAAGGGTGTACGGGTCTTTCATTTCCCGCTTCCCTTCCGTTGGGGTTCCACTTTGAAACGCATTGGGGTGTAGGAAGGGCTTTCCTGCTCTGCCTGGGCGGTCAGTCGCCTCCTCGTCGCCTCCTGGCGCAGTGCATCACTCCGATTAGATTTGATGTCCTCTTTGGTGGCAGACATTTTCGGTCGCGAGGCGGCTCGATGAGAATCCTTCCTTAACGAAAGTTGCCTTTCCTTCTTGACTTGGGCTTGGGAATTGATGGACTGTATGGCCGACTCACCATACGTCAGCTCTTTCCTCCTTTTGGCGATGATCTTCTTCTTTCGGTCTACTTCCTCCGAGAGCGACTGGCACGCCTTCTTCAAGAGAAGAATTTCCTGCCCTTGATCGGACACCAACTTCCTTTCTTCCCTTATTTGCTGTTCCAAGGCTTCAATGTGTCTGGCAGTCGCCTCGTTCACTTCCCGGAACTCCCCCTGCCGCTCCTGTAACAGAGAGGCCTCTTGCAATAGAGACTCGTATAAAATTCTCTCCTCGTCGGGGACTGAGGGTGGGATAAAGTTATGGTTCGCCTCTCGTTCGTCCGCTTCAATAGAACGACACTCTAGCCGGGGGTGAAGGGAGTCCAAGACAGCATCGGTTTGGACGGGGTTAGGGATCCGCTCATCGTACACCACAACCTTTGAGCGCGCCGCGGGATTCACGGAGGAAGACAGTTGGGTGAGGTCCGCTGCCTTTTCCAAGGCGTGACCTTCGTGAGAAATCGGAGCCGTAGTTAACAAATCCCCCACCACCATCTCTGTGGCCGACAGTAAAGATTCCTTGATGAAATCGACACTGATGTGATCCAGATACACCAAGGACGAAATTAACACACTAACGAGACACACATAGACGGTGTATGATATACTCCCTAACTCACCACCACCGTCTCCACGTTCAACCCACTTTTGTAAAACCGTGTTGATGGCTTGAAGATTGGATAGCGTTGAAAGAGAATCCAGTGTTTGCATCAGTGCCGTCTTTTGTAAGTCGTCCCCCTCCGCCTCAATGGATTCTCTCCCAAAAAGACTTTCCAGCGAAGAGACGAATAATTTACCCAACACTTTCGGAGAGGCATCAGAAACCATACAGGTGACGGGATTCCCGTCGAGGAGAAGATGCGTTAGGGAGGGTGCAAACGCAGGTATGCTAGCGACTCCTTGCAAGTCCACGATACTACAGTTTCGACAATCCAGACATTTCAAAACAAGATCTTCAGAAGACCAAAGAAGGCTGTTCGTCGAAGTAAGACTGGTGTTGTGTGAAACATTCACTACTTCCAAGCTACACCGTTTCGCTGTGGGGGTCCCAAAAGAGTTCCAAATCTGTTCGAGGCTATCGTCTTCCTCTGAAACATTTCGAAGACGATTGTGAGAAACATTCAGCTCTCTTAAATGGGGAAATCTATCCAACGGGAAAAATACTTCCAGTGACAGCGGCTGATAGTGATGAAGGAACCTTTCCGCAGTACTAAATAAGCCACTCCCGGCGCCAGCCGCTTGGCCGCAGGTGCATAAACTAAAACTCTCTATTCTATTTTTCGAGATATCTATGAACTCTAGCGTAGGCGGTAGACAGGTCAACCAGGGAGCTACGCCGTCACAGAGGGTAGCCCCTTTTGATTTCGTCCACTGTTCGAGAGCGGCACCAGAGGCCGAATCGGGAGAGGAAGTGGAGGCACCAAGAGCGTTGTGACCAAGACGCAAACTTACTAAACAGCTAAATACGTCTGAAAGGCCAACCATTCGCTGTATCTTGTTTCTTTCGGCATTCACACTTTTTACCTGAGAAGCTGCTTCTATTTCTTCTTTTGAAACATTCTTGGAAAACTCCAGCTCCACAACATCTTTTCCGGATAAATTGACTTCCATGAATGGGCTCTTAAGAAGATCCAAAGAATAAGAAAACATTAAAAAAAAAGGAAAAAAGGGAAAGAAAGAGAGAAAGACAGGGAGGGAGAGAGAATACGTTAATTTTTTTTCTTTTCAAAAAAAAAAATGGTGAGCGAACCTAAAACACTTTTGTACAAAAAGGGATATAGAAATGACAGTGAAGAAACTTTGAAAGAAAATAATAATTTAAAAAAAAAAAGAACTCTACTAGTTTGATTGATGTCCAATGAGGTAGTACATGGTATAACAATAATAATAGTCATAATAAAAAAAAAAATACGATGTGTGCACCTCACACTACTAATATATAAATACAAAACAAAAAATGAGGGAATAAATAAGGGGAAAAAAAAATACAGTTAACGATGAATAAAACTGGCGCTAGAATGAAAAGTAAGAGTCACGTTCCACAGCTGACTCTTTCCGCCTAGGAGTATTCTTTCGCTTTGGAGTTCTGATATCACTCCGCTGGGGTGCACGTCCGCTTCGCTCGGACGCATTTGAACGGTAGGTTTCCTCCTTTTGGCTGTCTGTACGACGATGACCCCAGTCTTCATCTTCCGGGAGGACGACGAAATCATTTCCCTGACGTGGCTCCTCCGCCACCACCATGTTGGCGCCCGTGTCGCTGGTCACTTCAATGGTCATCCTCCTCTCGCTTTCAGAGGGTTGTGAGGAACGGGATGGGATACCTTTCTTATCCAGAGAAGCGGAATCCAAAAAGTTGTTGGGCCATGCTTTGGGCTCTTCATTCTGAATGGGAGTGACACGTCGCTCGTTAAAAGACGTATTCGTTCCTTCTCTGTAGTCGTTTGATTGCTGTCGTCCATGGTCGTGAACAAATTCATTGAGTGTTTCCTCTATTTCGTTATACTCCTCTCGGTGAGACCGTGAGTACGGGGTTTGTTGACTGGATGCAGGAGTTCTTCGTGGGAGGTTGGAGTCGCTCCTCCTCGATAGAGGGCGGTCGGAACGTTGGGTGGGGTGGCTTCTCTGCGATACAGACTGGTTGCCGGACTGTGGATAGTTGTCGTAACTTTTAGCGTATTCGGGTCGAGATCGAGTGGACTGCTCGCCGGACGGTTGGTAGTTATCGTACGTCTTCGCATATTCGGGTCGAGATCGAGTGGACTGCTCGCCGGACTGTGGGTAGTTATCGTACGTCTTCGCGTATTCGGGTTGGGAACGAGCGGATCTTTCCTCGGCAGGGGTGTGGTGGGAAAAGCTCTCCTCTACGAGTCCGTCATGCGAAGGGGTTCTTACGGAGCGAGGGACGTTTTCGTACTCCTCTGGGGTGTAGGACCTACGAGTCGGTCGCTCCACACTGGGCTCCCCTTGCGGAGGACCTCCTGCACTCAGTTGGTGAACCTGTAAAGCACCGCGTACTTCGTTTTCAAGGGCCGCAATATTATCCAGTTCTTCAGGTTTGTACATCTGGCGTAGTTTATTTTGCTGCATAAATGCCGCATTAGACTGCGAACGAGACCGTGCCTCTGGGGCGATGGAGTATCGTGGGGACTGAACGGAGGGACGGTTTCCGGGGCTATACACCAAACCCTCATCCGACGGGTGAGAGTTATCTTGGTAGTACTCCAGTAGTGCGGGTTCCTCTCTAGAGTCGTTTGCGGCGGGTGGGGAGAGGAGGAATAAGGGCGCAGAGGGGGTGCCCGAGTTGTACGCAGAACCTGCAATCATCAATGGGTAGGTGGTTGGTTGGACAGGACCTCGGTAGACAGCGGTGCGGTAGGAAACCAGTGCCGCACTCAGCTTTTTCTTCGTCATCTGAGACTTGAAGCAGTCTGCCGCCGCCTTGGACAGCGGGAAGGAGCCGTCAAACACCTCTTCAAAGTTGACAGAGCCCATAAAAGGATGGGAAAAGAGGCACAGGGAGGGGGTGTGGACGGGGCACGCTTCCGTTTCTGGTTCCATGAAGGCCTGATCAACAATAGAGTCAAAGAACTCACGGTAGGACAACAACCACTTCATTTCCTCGATGATGTTTTGAACCCCGGGGGTTCCCTCTTCTCGAAAAGAGACGCTGGAATTGCTCATTGTCTCACTAGCGGCATTGTTATTCTGGAGATAGGCAGCGGCTAAGGAGATACCAATCATACGACGATCACTGCCCTCTTGTGGGACTGCCCGAGGTAGTTTCTTGCGCTTTTCAGTGGTGCCAAACACTTCCATTTCCTCCCCCTTAGTAGAAATCCAACTATCCAGAGACGCGGACACCGACTCTAAAACACGTTCCTGGACGAAAAGGCGAACCTTCGCCGAGAGAGTTTGGATGACGCTTTCGTTATCCTGAGAAGGCATGCCTTGAAGGGCGACTTCCTTCCACACGTCGAGAATCTCAACAGGGGAGTCAAACTGACTAATCAGCGGGGTCGGGGAGGGTACACCTGCCGCATTCTTATTCCGTACCAGAGCACTCCCGTCCTTCGCGAATAATTCAAACACCACACAAAGGTAAGTCCACCAATCGTCTTGTATCGTCCATGGCCGAGGGTCGTTTCCTACGTTCTCGTCGATCATGTGTTCAAATACGTACAACGGGGAGAGGTACTCCAAAACACCGCACTGCTGTCTTTCATAACTCCAAGCGCAAGTATTAACCCCGGTATCAGGGATAAAGATTTGAATGTTACGGGACAGCACCTTGTCTTTAACTTCGGCGCTTGGTTGCTCGACGCGTACCAGAATTCTTTGAGGGGGACAGGGTCCCAACAGAGCACCTTTCCCGTGAATGGAGCTCAGAAGGATTAAGAGTTGACTGGCAAGGACATGAGCAATCGTATAGAACGCCTCCTCATCGCATTTGTGAAGAACAGCGTGAATAAAATCCTTCAACGACATGATAGACGTTCGCTCCGATAAGTCTTTCAGCATAGCATTGCACTCTAGCGCAGCACGCTCCGGTGTCCCCGCGGAGGCCTGATCCAGGGCCAGGGCAGAAATCCAAGGCTCTTGGAATACGTAGTACCTATGGTCATCGACCAACACACCGTACACTCTCGTCTGAAACGGCAAACGAGAAATATATTCCATTAAAATAGCGGCCTCCACATCCTGTTGAAGAACCAGTTCCTGTTCCTCTTTCACCGTCCGTTGAGCGCTACTGTCAACGGAAAAGGAAGGCATCATTCTTGCCTTGTTACGGGGAATGACACGAACATCAAACACCTCCGATGTTTTTTGATTCACCGCACGTCTTATGACGCCGAAAGGAATCAGCCCGACCACTGTGGTGGAATCTTTCGGTGTAAGAGAGAAGTCATCGCTTCTCTCCGCATCCTTGGGGTTTTGTGGGAGGGTACTATTGTAAATAGAACTGCACCGTCGTTGTCTGCCGTGTGGCTTGGTCGCACCGTCCTCGTCCTCGGTCTCATCGGTGTTGGTCACAGTAGAAGTAATGACGAAATCGTCCAACTTTAAGGGTTCTCTCTTCTCCTTTTCCAGACCACCCTCACTTTCCGGTGCAATCGCAAGAACCGCAAAATCAACACAGTGTCCATGAAAAGTCTCCGAGTGAGGAACGCCCTCTTCCACCACTCCTAGCGAAGAAGCCCAAGGGAGTAGAGGGGAAGGAGTAGCGCTGACCCTCAGGGTAACGTACTTGGTAAAGTCTTCCTGTGGCTGTTCAATGTCCACAATGTTGCACTCCGTCGCCCACAGCAGCGCCTTGTAGGCAGACAAAAAAGCTGTATTGGTTGAAAAGGACAGGGACACGCCCTGAAGCCGACGACTCACCGCCACCGTGAGGGGTGAAAACTTGGGTATTTCAGCCAACACCTTTCCGCCGTCAACACTCACGCAACGAAACGGGAGCATCACCAAGGTAAGGTCGATGGTGTACTTCTGTCTGGGATTCAAGGTCACGAGCGTTATCGTTAGATAGCGTGGTACGTCATCCCCGAACGTCAACTGGTCTTCTTGGTTATTAGCGGCGATGATCTCTTTTGTCTTGCTGGACAGAAACTTTCTCTTGTTTTCCTTAAGGGCCACAGGGTCATCAATTACTCTTGGGGTAAGCGAAAACGCAGACGCGGGAGGGGCGATCAACTGGCCCAGGGTGAGACCCTCAGAACCATAGTTCACAGCCGAGGGACTGGTTTGTTCTTGAGAGAACAATAAGAGTTCATAACAGCGGACATCCAACAAGGTGCCTTCTTCTTTTCGCAATGGAAACCCAAGAGCCTGACCACCACAGACACGCATCACCCGACGCACAGGGGGTCCTTCTTTGGGGCCAGCGGGTCGGCCGTCCTCACGGAGAGGCTGAACAGTGCACCAAAGACCACCGAGCGTGGCAACACCCCTTTGCGGGTCTCTTACCCTACCAGAGCCAATACCAGTAGACACAGAATTGGCCCTGGGACTCGTGGTTTCAGTCAGTTGGTTCACTTCCATGTTAGCCAGCTGCATGGGTTGTAAATTTAGGAACTTTTTAAACCCTTCCTCGAGTGCTTCTTCGTTCAATAATTCTCGCAAGGCTTTCTCTTTGTCGTTTGTGTATTGAACACATTTGCAGCTGTTCGTGTCGCAGTCGGATTCCATATGGCATTGGATGGGTTGAATAGAGCGGACCATCTGTTCGGACTGAAGCTTTAACGCGTCAGATTCCTTCACCTGTTTCATGACACGGGACACGATCGCGTTAGATTCGTATGGAAAGAATGCCCATTTCCGATTCTGTAGGCGATGCAGTACCACTTTATGATTCTCCTCGGTGTCTTTGGTATAGAAGTAAGTATTGGGGTAGGAGAACTGTACACGACGGCGGGTCTTGCTATCCGATATAATTTGGGAAGCTCTGGTGTGTCGTCTTTTAGCGCCTTGCTCCACAGCGCTACGTCTCGCAGCCATGATGTCCTGTGCTCTTTGAGAAAGTCGCTTCGGGGGTGAGGCAATCTCCCGTACGGAAGCGACATCATCTCCCTTGTGGGCAGGTACAAATACCCAGGTCATGCGGCCGTCTGCAGTAATGGTGCGCTTTACCGCTGCTTTATGATGAGGGACCCAATTTCCGTCCTCATCCATGCTCATCGGAGTGGGAACTGGCTCCAGTGCGGAAGGGGATGGGATGGTCGGTCGGGGACGCGACTGTGAATTAAAGCCTTCCTTTGGAGTCTCGGACGCTGGCATAAAATCCACGGAACCCGAGGTAGAATCCTCAAAAAGGTACTTTGGTGTACCGCTCGTGTGGGATTGGGTGGGGTGTGCACCAGCGTCAGACAATTTTTTCGGATTGGCGGACGAGGAGTAAACACTGTCAGCTTTGGATACAGCATTGCTGTTTTCCTCCACTGGTCGCTCAGCGTTTCGCGGGGTGGGTTTTTGACTGGTAGACCGCGATGGTATTTGAGGAGGTGCCTCACGGGACGCTTGGACGGAAGAGCGCGGAGTAGAGGCTCGACTTTCGGAGGCTCGTGAAGCACGTGGAGACAGTCTTCGGGGTGGGGCGGAGGAATCCCCTGCATTGCTTCTTGGGGTCGACTCATCAGGTGGGGCAGACGCATAGACGGTGCGGGACTGGTGAGATCGGGCAGACTGCTTGGTGTGGGCAGAAAGCGCCTCGATATCCCGAGACCTTGCGGAGCCAAGTTCATGGTACGAGGGATCCGCATTGCTTACACGAGACGAGGCTACCTCACGATGAGCTGGCGATTGCTTCGACTGGGCAGACTGCTTGGTGTGGGCAGAAAGCGCCTCGATATCCCGAGACCTTGCGGAGCCAAGTTCATGGTACGAGGGATCCGCATTGCTTACTCGAGATGAGGCCACCTCACGATGAGCTGGCGATTGCTTCGACTGGGCAGACTGCTTGGTGTGGGCAGAAAGCGCGTCGCCTCCCTTGCCGTGGATCGAATTATTGCCGGTAGTTGCTTCGGTTGCCTCTTGAAACGATATAGAAGTCCGGTCCCCGTGATCTGGGGAATCCGAATCACTGTCAATAATCCGAAATCTCTCGAATTGGCTCATTAGCTTCAAAACGGAACGAAAAAAATACTTAAGAAATTTATATATAAAAATAAATATATATATATATATATATAAATATTCGTAAAAAAAAAAAAAGAGTGTCTACTATGTGAAACCTTCTTTACCGGGAAAGGGGTAGAGAAAATTAAGAAAAGAAAAACTGAGTGGTTCCAAAACATTATACGAGAAGTAAGCAAAGGGAAAGCCACAGGCATTCGCGTTAATTTTTGGTAGTATTCGCTGATATTAATACATACATTTTTTCCGAGAAACTATACAAAGAGTCCATAATAAACGGTCGAAAATTATTATTTACATCTCTAAATACAAAGCGAAGTAAAAAAAAAAAGGGGGTATAGAAAAAAAAAATTCAGAAGGGCAGATCTTACCATCACTCTTTCGCCATAGAGGCTTTCGAAGGGACCTGATAGTACCCAGTGTACCCATCCTCATCCAGCTCCTCTTCCTTCTCTCCCTTACCGTGCAGGAACGCATCGGCAGTATAAACATTGCTAGGTGCCTCTTTTTCCTTTTCTTGCATTTTTTTCGTGTAAGTGTCATTGAGCTCTGTACAACGAACAGGGGAAAGAGGAAGAGCGTCTTCAAAATCGTCGTCGTCGCTGCTTTCGGTTGCACCGTTCAACGGGGCCAACAGGGCGTGAGCAGAGGGCTTCGTGTGCAACAAGTTCGGAGGAGATAAGGGCACACCTTTCCCTTCTCGCGACGGGGAAAGAGGGACGTTTTTATTGTCATGGTAGATTCTGCGTTTCTGCAGTAAGTCCTTCAGGTGCTGCAACATCTCGGAGTATCCATCTACAGAGTTGGAGCGGTCCCGAGGGCTGCTCAAAGGAGGCGTTCGTGGGGAGCCCCTGGATGGGTTATCCACGGCGGAAGGGGAGAGTGGTTTGGGTTTCCCCTCTGCGTCATCCCGGTGAGAGGGGTCGATGATCCGTCTAGAGGGTAATGACTGACGCTGCTTCAAAAGCGCTAATTTGTCCATCGGCTTCACCGGTTCGGCTTCCTTCTTTTCGTTTCGAAGGCCCCTTAGAGAATCCAAGGTGCTAGGAACCGCGGAGTTGGGCTGGCTTGGTGTTTTCTCTTGTGGAGCCAAGTACTGCCTACTGCGTGGCGATACCGCCTCTCTACCCCTGGACGGCGACTTGTTCGCGTCCTGATGATCCTGAGGACTAGGGTCACTATTTCTATCCCCGTTGGAAAGAGAAGGGCCGCTGCTTACCGGTGGAAGCACGCCCAGTCGATGTCTGGGAGACTCGGCTTGTGGGCTGGGAGAAGTGGGGGGTTTCTGTTGAAGAGGCTCCAAGTAATTCGCGTTGTATTTGTAATTGTACTGCGGGGAAGGAGGTCGGTTGCCCATCTTTCTGGGGGAAAGGGGCGGAGATTGAATGCCGTGAGCCTGGTTCCGCTTCTTCTCCTCAATCTGAAGTCGCATCGCCTTTGCGCGCTCCGACGCACTGGTCGGGTCACTATTCTGCCCCAGTTGACGACTGGGGGAAGTGGGACGAGAGGTGGGTGGGGAGACCGCGCTCGGACTTTCGGATTCTTTCTTTTCAAAAAGTAAACGGGGTGAATTCGCTGCAATCGCTAGTCTCTGTCGCCGTCCTTCGATTAAATCGCGAGATTGCCCCGACTGTGCTCTACCCGCCACTTTAGCAGGTGGGGTCTGTGCACGGTTAGAGAGGGGCACACTTTCCGATTCCGCACGCATTCGCATGGGGCTTCGTTGTGGGGAGCGCGGACGACCCGGGCTAGCCAAGTTTCTCTGCTGCTCCAACACCCTCTGCAACTCCTTTTGACGGAGATCATTTCTCCTTTCCCGCTTCTCCGCCTCCTCCTTCTGGCGCTGCATGTATTCCTCCTGCTTACGTCTCATGAAGGCGTGAATGGTTTCCTTCGCGGAGGGGTCCACATTTTTGCCGTATTTGGCAATAATGGCATCCACACGTTTCATATCCGCGTCGAACCGATTGGCCCTTTCCGCGACATCATCCGATCTTCTGGGTAGCCGAGGGTCGTTGGCGTTTCTGGGGTCCACATTTTTCTCAATGGGTACCAATTCGTGAGCGGCAGACGGACTTCTACCTGGGCGTCCGTACTGTTGCCGCACCCGATCCATGATTTGATCCTGGTAGCTACTAGGAGGCTTCTGGGCCGCCCCGGGTTTTGGACTGACCAACGCCCCAGGAGACTGTGGTCGGGCGGCGGGGGAGGTGGGGGACATCTGCTTCGCCATTGCCATTGCCGCTGCCTGACCAGGACTCATCCCCGGTGATGCAATCTTTTTCACCTCCGCACGAGGGGAGGTGGAGGGACTTTCGTGGCGATTGTCCATTCCTGTTTCAAAGTCTATGATGTCATTTAACCGAATCTTACATTGGGTAGCCAACATCAAGTTTTGCTCAAGTTGGTCGAGAGAGTCTCGCATCAAAGGATACGCCAATAGCTGTTTTATGCTAGGTCTCTTCGTGTGATCCTTCTGGAGACACCAATCCACCATTTTCCGGAACTCTGGTGAATACTTGCTGGAAATAGGGGCATAATTTCCCTTCACAATGCGTTGCATGAGTTGATTCATGCTGTTACCATCGAATGGGTGTCTTCCGCCGGTTGCACACTCGTAGAGTAAAACGCCAAGAGCCCATATATCACTTTTGTTATTGTACGGTTTATTCCGGCACAGTTCTGGAGAGAAATAGTACGGCGTTCCGCAGACAGTATTTGCCATTCCCATAGTGTTCCGAAGAACAGTAGAAATACCAAAGTCCCCTAATTTTACCGCCCCATTTTTCATTAAGAATACGTTCATGGTTTTGATATCTCGGTGAATGATGTGACGGGAATGAAGATACTCCATGGCGAGGCAGATTTGAGAAAAATAATACATAATTGCACTCTCCTTCATCGGACCTCTGCTCTGTTTTACTTTTTCCGCGAGATCACCGCCATCGCAGTACTCCATAACAATATAAAGATTGTTTCTATTTTCGAACTGTTCGACGTAGCGAACAATGTTAGGATGTTGAAGCTGTTGTAGGACCGTACACTCATGACGCGCTTCGTCCTTTTCCTTTTGGCTCATTTTGAGTAAAGAAACCTCTTTCACCACAAAGAGTGCTCCATCATTTTTACGTTTAATGAGAATAGCACTTCCAAAGCTTCCTTTACCCAAAACACGAATTTTTTGATACTTTTCCATTGCGGTTTGGTAGTACTGTTCCTTCCATTGGAGTGCAGTCGTTGAAGGTGTTGAGAGATTGTAGAAGGAAAAAATACAAGAAAAGAAAAAAAAAAGAGAAAATAAAAGTTAAAGAAGGAAAGTCAAAAGGAAAAAGAGAAAAAAAAGCAGTGCAACAGTTTATCACTTCACAACATCAATTAGAGAAAAAAGAAAAACATATTATTCTTGGTTATGAATGATGTTCGTATATTTCTTTTTTTTTTTTTTAGCGATAGTAAAAAAAAAAAAAATGGGTCTAATGGTGGTGGTGTGTTCACCCTGTCTTGCTTTAGTTTTAACTATTAAAACTAAAGTCGAAAATTCTTAAAAAAAAAAAAGGTACTTTCGAAAGAAAGAAAAAAAGTAGGTTTAATTACGATACAACCCAAGCTCCCGCATTAGAAGCTGGCTTTTTCATTAGAGTTATTGGAAACTCTTTCCTGATCTTCACCAATCACCTTCTTGTTCTCTTGTGTATTCTCATCGTCGTCAGAGTTCATTTCCTCCTTTACCCGAACTTGTTCGGAATGAATGGTACCAAACTTGGAAGCAGTTTCTCCTCCTTTAGTAGTTTTCTTTGGTTTTACACCGGATGAGATATCCTCCTTATTCGCGGTAGACCCAGCAATCGTGGAATCATTCTCGTACCCATAACCTGGCTTGGGTTTTCCGTCCCGACCGTAACGAATGCCGACGGCGCTGTCTGGTCGTTTTGGGTTGTACTTGGCGTTGTGGATTTTGCGTTTATACGTGACCTCTACGTAGATGGAGGCCGCGAGGACCACCACAACCGCCACAAAGAACACTATAAGAAGCCAGGAGGCGGTTTTACGGGCAATACCAGAAGTGGTCAGCGTGACAAAACTGGGGGAGTACACGTCAGTGTCAAAACGTAAGGCGGCAGAAGTGGCACGGCTGACTGTAATCACGTAGAACATTTTCTCCTCCCGCTCACTTACGAGGACGTCACTCTCCGACTCAGATGTCGATATCTTGTAAGTAGAAAATTTGATACTCGCCTTCATGTTGAAAGGCACACGGACACTACTGGAGGAGTGCAAGAGGGCTCCTGGAATAAAGGCGAAATTGAAAGGTTCGTGGTCGGTGGGAGTGTTTAGGCGTACTCGACGATAATTCAGAAAAGAGGCATAGGTGGTCCAGTTGTAGTAGGTTACGGAGGCGGCGGGAATCACGTGAGAAGGGTCATCCGACATCCAAATAGCTGTTTCATTGTCCACCACCTGGGGAGGGTTAGAGCCGTCCAGTAAAATGTTAATATATTCGTCCAAGTCACTCGGCATCTCTTCTGGTGAAAGGGTTTTCAGAAAAGAAATTGCCTCCGTAGACTTGACCGACAGAACCAGATACTGAAGTTCGGCGATAGTGTACTCTCCCATACTTTCCGACGTCCCAGTGACAATGACGGACTTCCCATTTAAGTGGACATTAGTGAAGTTCACCTCTTGGATAGACGGGAGGGAAAACAGGACCCAGTCCGTAACACCGTAAGTTCTTCCGTCTTCCACTGCGCACATTGACACATCGAGTGTAACGTTCCCCACCGGCACCTTTCCCGTCATGTGAGTGAGGGTAACATTAGTATTCGCCCCCACACCCTCCATGCACTGCTCCTCTGGTAACAGGTGCATCAGATTAGGCGAGAGTTCCACTTTGGCGTATGTCGAGTTGGTGTAAGGCTCCACGGGGAGCGAGTTGCCCAGTGCATCCGCCACAGGCCAGTAGGCACTGGCACGACATGCCTCTGCTCGGACGAAATCGGTGTTAATTTCACTGACATAGTTGGTCTGGTTCACCTGCACGACAACCGTTTCGCCGGAAGTGAGAACAAATTTGAGGAAAAACTGGGCAATCGGCGACCCGTCTGCGCTACGGGCAGAGCCTTCACCGAGGACTCGCACAAAAAAGGAGTGGTTTAGAAATTGATTCCGCAGGTTCGTGCTTGGGAAAAGGTTAGACCCACCGAGACTGGAAGGATCTTGGTCAAAGGTAATGATGGTGTCGTTCACGTTCTCAAACTGGACGACACCTTCGGCACCGCAGTCGGTTTCATACTTATTGCCAGTACCAATACACACATACTTTTTACCGGTACACTTCTCACAGTCGTACGCGCTTGGTGCCTTCCATGTGTAGTTGATCAACGAAAATTCCTTTATGGAGGTGGAGTTGAAACTCACAACGGTGTCATTTTCGGAGTAGTAGTGGTAAGGGTAAAGAAGAATAGAATAGGCATACACTCTTTCCACCGTTAGGTGATCCTCTGCCGTGGCATACTGAACGTCATTGCTGATCTGTAGGTTGGAAGGAGAATTCATCACCGTTAAATCTACCACAATGTTGTTTTTAATTTTCAGTACAAGTTCATACTTTTGCTCCGTGACTTCCACACCAGCGTTAGGATCGGTCCAGCTCACTGGTCGAATGGCCTGAGAGTAGACAGTGCCGGACATTTGGGTGTCGTTGATCAATTTAAAAGTCGCCGACCCGTCCGGTTGACGCAGGGCGCGCAACGACTCCACAGACGCCTGACCAACCCATGTTGCATCACAGTCGTTAATGTACAACTTCCACTGGATAGAGGGGGTGGAGTTGTCGTGAATGTTATTGTTATCGTCGTTGAGCGTTGGGGTCATGAAAGGGGCGTAGGTGCAAGAGTCCCGTCGGTACACGTCGCAGTAACGATGATTACCACCGAAAGTGTGGTAATAGTTAGCACCAGACTTGTACTCTTTGGTGTCGGTATTTAAATGTCCCTTTTCCTGGGAAGCGTTATCCCAAGTCCAAATGGTGTTGGCGGTGCCGTTTTCTGCCTGCTTCGCCAGACACGCTGGTTCAAAGGACATGTGGGAGCCTGGGGGAACCGAAGATTTATCAATCAAAGAGTCGGACGAGGAGAGTGGGGTGAATGTCACAAAGCGAGCCGCCATATTGTAAAGTCTCGTGTAAGCCCTGATGATCAACTCTCCCTGTTCGTTAAAGTCGAAACTAACGTCATCGGAACTTCTGGAGTCTTTTCTAAGGTTATTCTTACCATCGTACTCTAGATCAGCACCGCTATCACAAGTTCCCCGGCAGAAAATGGTGTTCTCATTAAGAATGTACGTTTCAGATGGGTTAATTTTTTCTTCGAGTACCAATAATGCAGTGGAGGAGCACGAAAAGTCGCCACACGTAAACTGAAATGAGAACGAATCCGTGAATGGGGCAATCTCTGAAGTAGTATAAGAAAACTCTCCGCTGGTCTCATTGAGGCTGACAGTGCCTTTTCCTTTAGGCTCGATTACACGGATGGTGGGAACCGACCCCTCCGCACACTCCACACCATTGTCCCAGAGAGACGCCGTAAGGTTTTTGATCTCTGGAATAAGTTCATCCTTGTCGGTCACGTTGTAATTAAACTGATACTTTCCCGGACACGAACCAGGGGTCGCCGTGGAGGAGGTAGTGCTGGACGGCGACGACGACGGAGCGGCACTAATGATAATATTAGTGGAGGCCTTGCACATGGTAACGGAAGGAGAAGTGGAACAGTGAAGCGTCAAGTCAAAACTATCGTAATCAGGGCTGATGGGGGCGAGGTACGACAGTGTACCGTCCAACGAAAGTGAAAAGTTCTCGGGATTGTAACGAGGCGAAGAGGTGGCTTTGAATTGGACCACACCACCGGGGCAGTCACTGGTGTCCTCTGGTTGAGCGGTGATTTGACCATGGTAAGCATCTGCGGCCACCACCTTAACGACATAGGAACCCTTGCAATCTTTCACTATAGGAGTGGAAGTCGAGGGGGTTTCCTTTGCAATGACACGCACACTAACCACACAGCTGGAACCGTCGCTGCAGCTCACCATCATCAGCGCAAAGTAGGTACCCTCTTTGGGGGCGCTCTGGAAAACTAGCTTCTCGTCTTGTAACGAAAAAAACTTTTCCGAGGAGCCGATAGAGTTTTGTTGAGACTCGAGCGAAACGAAGGCATTGGGGCAGTGATCGTAGTAATCACTCATGGTAAACTCTTTCGCCTCGGAGACTTCCACAACGACAGGTGAGGGGGATTTACAGGTGGCGACGGGCGCCGCTGTGGAGGAGGTAGATGAACTTGTACTGTTTTCAGAAGGGGCTGTACTGGAGGACGTGGAGGAGGTGGAGGAGGTGGTGTTTTTCGACGGGGTTTGCGAGCTGGTTGTGCTAGAAGAGCTAGTTTCTTTGGGGTGAATCAGAAAAAATACCATACCGTTGCTACACACTTCGGTAAACCCATCACACAGAACCTCGATTTCTATATTGGCCGACCTTGTCTCTCCAGTCAACGGAAAAGTGTGCTTCAGGATACCACTGGGGGAATCGGTAAAACTAACGTCAAGTCCGTTAGAATTCTTTATTCGATAGGTCAATCGGTGTCCTACCCCGCACGCGTTACGATCCCATTTAGGAGTTAGTTCCGAATAGCTGGTGCCCTCATACACATCCTGCAACAGCCACAGACAGCTATTTGCATGGGCGCTCAGGGCAAACGATAATAGAAAAAAAATCGATAGGACTTTAAAAAGCATTTTTCTACGAGAAAAATTAGTTTGCTGTTCGTTTAATAGATGTATAGGATCGTTTTAAATAATAAGAGAGAGAGAGAACAAGGGAGAGAAAAGGGGGTTCAAAAAAATACTCGCAAAATGGTCATGAAAAGGAGCTAAAATGGATTCAAAAAGGTAACCAATACCAATAGTTGGAGCAAAGGAATAAAGAGAAAAAAATCTATTTTGTTCTATGTAGCCGTCTTCTACATCTCGTAGAGTCCTCCAAAGCAGTAATACATTCCACTTTTTTTTTCGTTTTTTTTCTATGTCATTTTCAGTCTATTTTTATACTTCAAAACCGCAACTTTCCATTCCGTTAATCATTATAGAAAAGGAGAGTTTAACGTACCCTGCTAGAGTACGTGCGCTAAGAACGACGCGATCCTCTCCTTTGCAGAGATAAGAAAGATCTCGCAAGACGGGCTTTTCTCTGGTCAGCATACTCACAAATTGGTGCTTTCTAGTCGCATTCTCCAGTTGCATCATTTTTATTTTCTTCACGTAATGCCCGGCAGTAATAGGGACAAAGCAGCGGCCATAACCAATGATCGACTCCCCACTACCCAGCAAGTTACCAGTTCCATCGTCCGCGTCCCTCTTTTCATTACGGTCTGTAACGGTGTGAAGCGTTATCACTAGTTGAGGCCACCCCGAGGGATTCGTGCTCTGAAGCGCAAACTCGAAAGGGGAGCTCCAGTTAAACGTGGCGTACGGACTTTGGGCTCGATCGGAGAGTTGTGTGACAATCTCAGCATTGTTACTATACGTGGGGAACACCACGTCCTCACTACCCGCCGTGTCGGAGTTTCCCGCAGTCAGAAACGACCAATCAGGACCAAAGAAGAGATGCGTTCGGGCAAATAGAGTCCCCACCTCGAGGCACTCCGCACCCTCCACCACTCCATGCACCAGTACTTGAAACCCGTTTTTGCTTTGTTTTACCTCCTCTACTTCACTATGAGGCATAGAAGAAGAAGTTCAACCCAACACTTTCAATAATAGGAAGTGTGTGTAGAAAGGAAGAGAAGGGGGAAAAAAAAAACAGAAAACCACGTGTTTGTTCACTATACTCATATCACTTTTCTGAAACAATAAATCAATGCGCATGCCAACTAATAATAATAATAATAATAATAATAATAATAATAATAATAATAACAATCGCAAAGGGAGGGGAAACAAAAAAAAAAAACGATACAGTACAATGTAATCTATACAAGCATGAATCTATTGTAGGGTTGAATGAGCAGAAACACAAGAACACATATAATCAATAATAAAATACCAACCACCCAAAATCGCCGCGAAGACCCAAAAGGAGAAAAAGACTCTAATATACTCTTTTCGTTGCCTACGTGACGAGCACCCTTTACGTCACGCCCATAAAATGTCCCCGAATTGCGCGCTGGACTGTCCTCCACCTCATTCAGCTCCTCCCACAAGGGGGGTGGTGGGGGAGTGCCGTCACCGCCCTGAGAAGACGTTCGTGTGTCACCTGGCATGGACGAGGACGGAGTGACCCACGTCGCTAGTGGGGTTGTGAAAGAAATGTGTTTCTTCTTTCGAACTGGCCTGTAACGGTCTAGTAGTCCGTCGGCCTCCTCCATTACCCTATGAAGCTGTGAGGCCTCGGTGTTTAGACCCCTCCCATCACTCTCGAGGTGGACACAACACGAGCGAGCCACTGTAAGCCATGGTTTCACAAAACCTGAAAGGAATGTTTCTTCGCTGATTTTACCACACTGAAAGGATACCAGCTGATCTACATAAGCTCTAATCAAAGAGTGAACCATCTCCTTTCGCGGTTCCCTCTTTATTCTTTCCCAATTCTCTAATTGGTCCCTCAGCTTCTGAAATATATTGGGATCCCACATCGCTAGATCGGAAAAGGTGAAAAAAAAACAAGCGAAGGGAAAAGACTGGTTGATAACGGAAATTCCACAGAAACAGTACAACAACAGCAAACAGACAACAACAACAAAAAAAAAAAAAAGAACTGAGAAACATGTAAACAAACAAATCATAAAACTAATAAATATAAAATGCCAGTTACACAAAAAATAGTATACATGGTTACCCGCTTCACCCTTTCTTCAGTTATTGTTTCCCCCAGAGTAGGGTAGGTGAGGAAGAGGTTTTCGAAGCAAGTTTCGTAGTTCTGATACAGCGTTGTGGGCATTGGGTACCGTTGTACTACCTTGTGGGTAGACTTCACTACTGTCGAGGTAGGAAGTGGGTGAAGGTTTCTCTTTTCTCTTTACACGTCTTCTTACTTTGATAGTTGTGCGAACTGTTTTCTTTGGTCTGTCAGCAATATCATCAACTCCTGTAATAAAAAAGTCACCACCGTCTTCCTTTTCCTCCTCGTCGTCGGTCACCTCCTCTTCCACTTCTTCCTCGAACTCCTCAAACTCCTCACTCTCTGACTCCGATTCGGATTCAGGGAGGGTAGGGGGAGGGCGGACGGATACTGTCGCTGCTTTGGTGGAACGAAGAGGGCCCTTCAGTGGAGCCTTGATCTCTTCCCTTGTCGTACCCACAATACGATATATATCCATGAACTCTTTGTAGTTCGGCACCGTCACTAAACTACTCTGTCCGCCTTTTTTGGAAGAGTAAAAATCGCGTACTGATCGTTTCGGCATCTCCATATCGGAAAACACCAACTCAATGTGATGCAGGGCCAGGTAATCCTCCGCGGATATGCTTTTCGCTGAGTTGGTTTCCGTCTTTACAAAAGAGGTGGCGGTTGACTCGAACGGTTTTTCAGCGCAAGACCGGTTGGTGCGCACGGTTTCTTCATCCGAATAAAAAGCACTGGCAGCGGCGGCAGCAGCCGAAGAGACACCCTTTTTACTCTCTTCCTCGTTTGGTAAAAATCGCTCCCAGGCATCATTATTCCAAATATCTTCTTCATTGTCCTTGTATGTCGTTCCTTTGGTACGTTTATCCCTTTCATAGTAAGAATCCAACACAATTTCGTCAAAACCGGCCTTCGTCTTTGTAATCTCCCTCTGATCACTGCAAATGGGGTTCTTTGATAGCACGATACGCTTCAGAGTACGATGCAGTTTACCCAAAGAGGCAAGGTGGGGGAACTTTTTGAACTGATTCCCGCTGAGGCCGATCACCTCTATCGAGGGAAAACAAAGACCACTCCCTTCTTCTACGGAGAGTGGGAAAACGTGAGAGAGAGAGTTGTTATTTAAGTTTACCTCCACCAGTGACGGCATCGTCGAGAGTGAAAAAAAGACATCCGTTTCCCGATTTTTAGACGTGAATTGATTGTTCTCCAACGCAAAGTGGGTCACACTGGATAGAAAGGACAGATCTGGTGGGAGATAGTTCAGAAAGTTGCTGCTCAAGTCCAGCTTTTCAAGCGAAGGGAAATACGACAGAATGGGGAGATCGGTGGTGGGTATTAAATTACACGACATATTCAGTGCCGTCAGTCGGGGGAGCAAAACGTCATGCGTGGCGGAACTCTTACTCGTCATCGTCGTACTCAACTCATTCTGCCTTCTGTTGCGCATCCCTTCGCCTTCGCCGGTCATGGTCAAATTGTCCAGTTCCTGTTGTCGCATCACCACCTCCTCTACTCCACGCAAAGAGTCTATTTGATTGTACGCCAAGTGAAGGATCTCCAGTCCACTCAGGGGAAGTAAGTCCTCTAAATGTAACCTATTCTCACTCACGTCCAGGAAAAAGAGCTGTGGAAAGTAAGTCAAGTCCTCAGGAACGGACTCTGACAGATTCATCTTTTGCAACGTCACCGACTCCACCTCTTCGGGGTTATCGCAGCCGGAGGCGTTCAGTAGAAGAAACCCATCCAAGGTGGTCGTTTCGTTAATATCTCGCTGCCGCTGTTCCAACAACTCACCCCGTTCGATTCTCATCAACTCTCGATGTAGTCTTTCCCTTTCCTCCCGTACCTCCTTGCTAGGGGCCGGTGGGAGACGAAAGTAACCCTGCAAGGAACGTTCTATGGCACTAGTGTTTTTTAGAATTTTAAACCCATAAGGATGGACAACGCGGAACTTCGCAGTGTCATTGTCTGCGGTCGGTGCACTTCTATTGGGTGGTGCTGTACTAAACCCATGTTCTGACTTCGCCGCCGACCACTCTTGTTTCTTTTTCGTGACGAACTTATTACCTCCTGTTGCATTCTCTCTTACACTCCGTTGAGACGAACTTCTAGAATCCATACTAGTAAACAAGTTCTACAATTATAATCGAAACAATCAAAGATGAAAGCAAGTAGTAGGTACAGAGGAGAAAGGAAAGGAAAAAAAAATTGGAGAATCAGAGTAAATGAAAAACAAATAAAAGTAAACTTGGTTGCACGATAAGAACATATATATCTACATAAATAGGTGTTAGTGTAAAAACAAATATATAAATATATACATGGGTAATTTAGTCCCACTACCATACAAAGTTTTCTTCTAGTATATACAATCTTTCCTTCGTTTTTATATAATTTTTTTTTTTCGTTTCTACTATTGAACATCCAACGCAGACACTCCGGTACAACAATAACCAATTCAAAACAAAAGAAAAAAAAATAAAACTCTAAATTTTCAGTTCCTCTTCTAAAATCTTCGACTGTCCTGCGGTACTACTCCGTCGTCTACCCTCTGCAACAGGAAGTGTGTTGTTGTTAATGACGACAATATCAGACAACTTTTTATCATTCGCTTTACACACCTTTTCCATCATCTCAATCTCAAGGAAGTACTGCGGCTCAACGCCGTGCTTCGGCATGCTTTCCAATACTTTGAGTGCATTCTTTGGTTCATTCATCTTTTCAAAGTAAAACCGTACCAATAGGGCAAACACATCCCCAATGCGAATGGCGGATTCAAGCAGTGTATGGTCCGGGTGGTTGGGGCGACTGCGCTTCACAAAATCGGAACAGATAGCGATGACCTGGTCACACTTGGCCTTTTCCTCCTCCGTTCCCCGGCGCTCTGCAACGATAGAGTCCACGAGCTGCTGTGCGTTAATGAACCCCGAAATAATAGTAGCCTTTTCCTTTAGCACCTCGGGGTCTCGGATAGAAATATTGATGTTATTTGAACGAGCGTGCTCCACGGTACGGATGCTCTCTTTGACGGCGAAAAGCGCCGCTTTATAATCTCTATTTTCGTCAATCTGCACCTGTGCACAGGAGTCGTAAAAGGAAATTAAGCTGTCGTAAGCCTTCGCCTTGGTATAAAAGTGAACAATACTCTTGTACACATTTTTATCGGTGCTCCAATTTTGAGACTGTAAAAAGTTAGCGGCTAGCGTGTATATCTCAGCATTCCTCGAGTGTTTGGCGTAGAACATGACCTTTTTCACTTCTCCTCCTCGCATAAGCATCTTCAGCGCCTTCACACGATCACCGCACTGTGTATACTTTTTACACGCCAAATTCCAACTCCCTTGATCCTTCGCAATTTGGGCCACTTGCTTCAACAGAGATCGTCGTTCCTCCTCCCGTAGTCCGTTGTTTTCCTTCGTCATGGCCTCTGCCATTTCGTCCGACAAGGTCACCCCCCGTTCCTGACACATGGCAAGTGCTTCATCGTAGTGCTTGGCGAATACTAGCATCTCCACGGTTCGTTGATACTCCCCCTCGGATTGGAAATGTTTTGCCATGTTCAAAAACACTTCAGGATCGGTGGAAATGTCGGCTAATTCGGCGCTAATTTCATTCAATGTATTGTACAGGCCGCCACGTATACAGGCGTTCAGTGCTAACTGAGTTGCCCCTACTTCTCGGTAAAGATCTACGGACAGATCAAAGCTGCCCTTGTTTTCCAAGAACATTGCACAATCTAACAAGAGGCTTTCATCTCTACTCGACTTGGCCAGTTGTGCCATTTCCTTATCTCTACCCTCGATCCGAGACACACGGACCCCACTCCGGTACGCACCAGCGTATTGGTAGTACTTGAGCGCCTTATCCACTTCACCGCTTGTCTCGTAATGTCGACCAATGAAGAAGGCCGCTCCCACTCTCTCCGGCTCCGCCTTCGCACTCTCTGCATCTCCAGGAGACGCCGTCATGGCTTGATACTGTTCAAAGTGGGCGGTAACACGGGCAATCTCCTTGTCTACCAGCTCCAGGGCGCTGTCGATCTTTGGTGGATTGAGGGAACAGAGAATTCTGACGCAGTCATACGTACTATTACTCTCCTTGAAGAAATGGAGCGCCTCTTGTATGTTTAGTCTCCTCTCGCTGTACTTGGCCCACCAAATAAGCAGATCTTTGCACCTGGGGAAGAGACTGGCGAAGGTGGCCTTGGGGTCCTCGTACATTTGAGGGGACTGATCCGCCTCCACTGGGTTGCTGGTCATTAACTCGCGAAGTTCATGCAAGCGATTCGTTTGGAAAAACACCCGTGGTACGTCGGTACCCGCGCACCTTGAATTATAATACCACATAATAGCAGCGTCGATATTTTGTAGACTTTCCATGAACTGTGCATACTTGTACGCCACTGGCCGAATGCGAATACGGTCAAACTGTTGCGTGTGTCGTTGGGCTTGTTCAAATTTACCGCACGCCAAGTACACATCGGTGATTAAATCATAACGTTTAGACGCCTTTAGATATTTTTCGGTCTCATCCATCATTTTAAGACTGCACGCCAGAGTTGCGATTTGTACATTTTTGTCGTCTGGATAGTCCTGAATCGCCTCCCTCAGGAGGCGAGCCCCCACGCCATCCTGTATAGTCGCAAGACAGACTGCCGCCACATCCAACTGGCCGTTCGACACGCACATTCGAGCCAGACTGTGCCACGCGGTAGCGTTTCTAATAGTTTTGATACATCGGTACGCCTCGTCCATGTTGTTGATAGTGGCATAGTAGGAAAACTTGAGGAGGGCCTCACGGACAGCGACATCTTTATCCGACATGAGACCATCAAAGTCACGGAGCCGCTTCTGCTCGATAACGTAGTCCTCCGGGTTACTAGGGTCCCCCTTGATTTTAATAGACGCCAACAAAAAATCGGGAATCGTGAGACCGACGAGACAGATTTGGTAGTCTTGCAACGTTATACTGTTGTGTCGGACCAACCCTTTAGGTGTTGCAAATAGAGTGGCTATACTGTGAGACTGCTTCGTCAAAAAGTTGGTGGCACCGAGGGACGCCCGACGGCGGGATTCCGCTCCGTCCCTGAAGTTTTGCATATCGGGCAAATTCTGTGGCAAATCCTCGTGCCGAACCGGCTCCCGCCCCTTGTATTGCTTTGGAGATGACTCGACAACAGTTTTGGTAGTCTCGGAGATCACCTCATGAGTTTCGCAAGCCAGAAGAAGATACTCCAACTCTCCAATCGAGTTGGAATTGGGCTCCGGGGTGTTCCAGTACAGAGTGTCGGGGATCTCATTGTGTGGGGCAAAGTCGTAGCAAAAGGCTTTATCGGTGTCCGAGTCGTAGATCCATATACGTGAGTCCGGCTTTCCCAGAGATCCCACTTTGGTCATCAGTGCCACTTTCCTTCCTTGGGCGTTGACACGAGCCGCAACGACAGTCATCGGCTGCTGGTCACTTACTCGGTATTGTTTATCTTTCTCTCCCTCCTGGTCTAGTATAGAAGCTTCCCTGAGATTCAGTGGACGAGAGGGACCCAATGGGCGCAAATCCATCGAGGATATTTTTGCCAAACGTAACACATTCTTGTTGGATACAGCTACCATGTAGTCGCACATAACGTCCAAAAGCATGGGAAGACCTTCCGCCTCCGTAAAAGCTAGCTGTCCCAAGGGTTGAAGTTGCCAGGACACATAGATGATACGATCGTCTTTTACGTAGAGTAAACCGTCTGGGTGAGCAGAAAAAACAGGAGCGGCGCAGGCAATAGAGTTACTTTGATGGTACTGCGAGCTGGCCTCGTCAATCGTAAAAATGTCTAGTTGTTCCCCATCCCAGAGTATAATCATTGGAAAAGAAATGGATAAACCGCGAATTTTCTTCGGGCTCTGCAGTAAGCACTGGCACCCAGTGATACTTTCTACCACCACCATATCCGACGAAATCTGAGTCGCCGCAGCCGTGCCATCCCAGTCCCTCTTACGGATCGTCTCATGCAGCACACTCATTCGATTTCCATCGATGCAGGTCACGATATCCCCTAGAGGGGTGCACTTCGTGTAGTCGATGCGTCCCTTCAAGTCGTGGGTGGCGGTGGCCTCCCACTCCGCCGCGAAATCTCTCGTCGCACTGGCAGCACCGATGGAGCTTATCCGGCGGTTAGTATTGAACGTGCTCGATGTGTTTACTTTCTGAAAGAGGGCCAGCACCCCCTCCGAAGTTGCAGCCGCAATGAGAGACTTGCTTACAATAGAGCCCAAAGAGGTAATGTGAACCCCTTCATCGGGGAAATTGACCGTAAACACTTCATCCGCACTCATGTCAAACATGCGAAGAGACGAATCCCCACACGACACCGCAACAACGTCCGAAGACGCCCAAATCATGGAAACCTGAAAGTTCTCCGATACGGGGAGGTTACTGGTGATGGACAGTTTATGGTGCGTTATGAGGTTTGCAGTGAGTTCATCCGATATGGTGTACACCTCCACCATAAACTTTGCATTCAGCACGACCAATACCCGCTTTTCAGGGCTAAAAAGAACGGCTTGAATTCTTTCTCCCTGGGAAAGCATCACGTTTATCTTCTGCTCTTCGTTCACACTAAAGACCTTTTGTCCTTCGTTGACCAACATAAAGTTGATGTCATCGCCGGAGGAGTCTCCAGAGCGGTTCGGGATGTGGATGATCTTTTCAATAACCGACTCCACTTCTACGCTCCACAAAAGTCTCAAATTTAGGGTCATTTCGTATCCGTTGGCGGAGTCCTCCAGACCCCACGCCACCACATTTTTCTGAGCAGAAGACGACACATAGTACTTCCCGCCAGTCGACCACGCGCCCGCCAATACAGAGCCGGCATTGTGTTCCCTCACCGCCCCTTCCACATCTTGCGATACCCCATTCTTCACTGTCAGTAGTAAACACTTGGGATCGGTGACTTCAAGGCCCAAACTCTGAGGACTGGCCGCACGCCACAGCAGCAGTTTGCCACCCTTTAAACCGATGGCAAGCAGTTTCTCAGAAGGGTGCCAGCATAGACTAGTTACCGTGTGTTCCCTATTCGGTATTTCAATGACACTGAGAATCTCTCCCTCACTGTCCGTCAAAAGCACAGAAGGGGGGTTATCCCAGGCGGACGCCACTATTGGATGTGTATCGTGACAGCTCACCAACTTGTTGAATACGCCCTCGTGTGGTGGACTATTCACCACGAACAACGACATTGTTATTTGTTAAAAAAAAAAAAAATCTATTGCTACTTTGTTAGAGAAAATGAAAGAAGGGTGAGAGAAAGAAACCAATCAGTTCAAAGACATTACATGTATATATATATATATATATATATGCGTATCACCAAAACAAAACAGCGAACATCCGGGGGGGTTGGAAATAGAATAGGAAAGTTTAATGCTGGTATACAAACCACTGTAAACAGTGGACAGAGTGAAAAGTTACGGGAGAAAAATAATAGTAATAATAATCTAATGTTGTTTTTCCTCCACATCCTGCCAATCGAGAGATTTATACTGTGTAGTATGTTCAGGGTTTCGTACCATCGTGGATGAAACCTTTGCAGATTTCGGAGGAGATCTCCTACGACTGGGGGAAACAATAGCGCTAAACTCTTCAGGGGGAGAATCATCATTTTCAATTATTTGATGTAAATGTTGTTCAAACCCGCTGATATCCGCCCCGCTCCGATCCCCCTGTTGTATTGGGGAGCCTGAAATGGTGGACTGACCTCTGGACCCAGTGTGAACTTCATTTAGGGCTTTGGATAGACGAGACAGTTGCTCCTCCAATACAGACACCATTTCCGCCTGCAAGTCACGCATATGCTTTGTTTGCTCCAACTCTTCTCTCAAATGGGCCAAGTCTTCTTTCTGCTTACTTCGATCGTCGTCCATCATTGTTTGAATGTCTTGTGAGTGACGTAGAGAGGAAGTTAACCCATCACATTTGTTTTGAAGAGCGAGTATCTCATAGTCTTTGAGCGAGACTGCACGTTTAAGGTCTTGTACTTGAGAAGTTTTGTCTTTTAAAAGTTTCACCTGTTCATCGGCAATGCCTTCCAGGGCAGATAGTTGTAACCCCGCCAACTCCCGATTCATGACAGACTCTAGTAAATCTAAATAGTACAGTTCCAACATAGAGAAGTATCCCTCCACCACCCCGAAGCCTACCGGTGTACCCCAGTGGGGAGTGGCGACAGAGCTACGGTCTGCACCTTGGCGCAGTGCACCCACCGCATCGGAGAAAACCGTTTCACACGCCTTAAAATGACACTTTTGTGCCATGTCAAAGTAGGTAGAAACTAACGGTTTCGAAATGTGCACTACCGCAGGTGCGGAAACAGTAGGTTGGGTAGAAAGGGTCGCTGAGCGGTGAGAACCATACTTCCTCCACCCATACACTACGGATACTAGAAGCATCAACCACGCTCCGTACCCCCACAACTTACTGCCACTACTCTTTTGCTCAGTGGTGGCTATTTGTGCGATACACAAACTTGTTGCGTTCGTTAAAGTAGCAAAAGTCTCATGGGACTCCAATTTTAATTCGTCGAGCCGCTGAAATCGTTTTCGACACGGACTAGCATTTGGAGAGGTCGCACACGCTGTGTCACACGTTTGACGATATAACTGAAATAATAATGACACATCGGTTCTCCTCGTTTGTTTCATAACCGACTTTTCCCTTTCACTGTCGGTTAGACTGCCGTTAAGTCGCCGAATGATTGCATCAAAAGATTGGTTCAAGGCTTTTTCCGACACCGCCTTTTCCGTTCGAAGCTTTCCAGTGGTAGATTCAACAGCGGCCTTCATTCTCGTCAAACACAGAGTCTCCGCTGAATCAAGTGCCGTTCGTTTTTTTTCTTCAAACCCCTTACCGAGATTTACTTTTTGAACCTCCAACTCGTTTCTACACCTTTCCTTCAACGCTGACACATTTCTCAGGAGTGATTCTGTCTCTTTTTTCAGCGTCTCATTCAAGACGGACAACTCTTCTTGGTGGGTAGCTTGCTCCGTGCTAAGAGACTTCTGATACTTTTTCACCTCTTCCTGTGCACGTTGTAAATCCGTTTCTAGAATAGAAATTCTCCTGTCGTGGGCCGTCTTTAGTTCGTTCAATTCATTCCGACGAGCAGTGTTGCACAATGACAACGCTTCATTGCATAAAGAGTAGTTGCGCGAGAAAGAGGTGTTTAAAAGTCCAATTTGAGAGAGACACTTTTCCGCCTCCTTGGTAGACACGCTGTGTCGCACCGACTCAAGTTCCGCTTGGTAGGTGTTGTTGAGAGAGGTAATTTGGGTTCGATAGTTTTCTTTTGAAGCATCGCACTCGCGCATTTTCGCAGCGCACACGCTCTCCGCCTCCGTCACCTTTTCTCGAGTGAGTAGAGTCGCCTTAGTGTCATACTCCTCTGCCAAGGCTTTCTTTATTTTTTCCAGTTTGTCGCTACACGACGAATTCAGGCTAAGCTCCAAGTCCCTTTTGCTTTTATCCCACTGCTGTTGTACTAGATCTAATTTCTTCTGAATTTCCACCTTGGACTTTTGTTGGTCAACACTGCACTCGGTTAACACCTGCTCCCTCGCCTTTGCCACGGCGCTCGTTTTATCCGCAAGGCATTTCGTCATATTCCTTTCACACTGTTCCTTTAACTTGGATAATTGGTCCTTCCATTGACGGTTCGAAGCGTTGCCAGAGCGAAAACAAGACTCCAGTTCCGCCTCACAGTGACGACTGTCGCAACTATCCGGTGTATTACTTTTGGGAGTGTGGCTCTTTGTGTGCGATTCGTAAAGCGACTTCAAACGGGGAAATTGGTAGGCACGCAGCTTTTGGTCAATATTCTCCTTCAGTAAAGCCGCCTCGGACCGGGACTGCAGCGAGAACTCCACCACCAGACTACCCTCCCGAACGGTTAGCTCCCCCACCCGTTTTCCTGTCACTCGGGTAGCTCGCTGAATCTCCTCTAACGCCACTGCTTTAATGCGGTCGGTGATGGAAACATCGGCCAGTAAAGCGCCCCACTCTTCGCCGTCCACACGAAAGCTATGACGGGACCAAAACGGTTCCGACGGGGGGTCCACTGCCTCGCGAGGCGACTGAGATCTAAACCATGAACGCACACTGGCGGTTACCGCATCCTTCGACTCACTGAATTTGGTCTTTAAGGTGGCTAAGTAGTCTGTCGGTGTGTCAGTGGAAGACACTTGAGAGGTATAATTCTTCCCTTCAGTCGTCTCATTTTTTGAGGGAACTATTTTGGTACTATTAGGTTGAGTTTTAAGTGGTGGACTGCTGAGAACGTTTGTGAACGATGCAAAAAGACGACTAATCTTGAAGGAAGCCCGCTGAGGAAGATTGCTAAGTCGTTCCGCGAGTGGTGCCACCACAGAATTCTTCACCACGTTCCAAAACACTTTGGCGCCTGAGATCAGATCGTTTTTGATGTTAATAAGAAAATGAAGATTACTGAGAACAAAGGTAGAGCGAATAAACGCTGTCATCTGGCGAATGGGTTGAGTCAGCGATCGGCCCACCAACGACGGTGATTTACCCTCGGCCCCCGCATTGACATCTCCTACCACCAGAGTAACCGCACCCAACACCAACACTAAACAAACGAGAATCACCACCACCAGAGTCGTCCGACCACTCCCGATGGTTCGACCCTTCACCTTTAACGGAGGAAGGCTAGAGGGGGGGAGGGAGGGGACCGACGGGACTGTCGCGGACGCTAAATCGGGCGGATTGGAGGACTCCTCACTCGGTGGACTGACGACCCCACTGCGGAGAGGCGTGACATGAGTGGAAACGAAATCTTTTATGGCGTCTGTTACACTAGGAGGCATAGGGGCAGGGCTTTCGGCTAGCTCGGTTGGGGGGGAACGGTGGGTTTTACTTCTTGGTGTGTGCTGAGGGGTATTACGACCTTGTCTCGCCAGGCTCAGCTGCCGAGCGTACTCCCTATCAAACTCGGGAGGGCCCCTTGGTTCGATGGAGCTCTTACTCTGGCGAGACGACGCACGGGAAACGCTCGTTCTCATCGATCGACCAGTACGTATAATCTAGTTGAATTTGAACTTGAAAAGGGGACCAAAAAGGAAGAAATTGAAAGTGATATTAAAAAAAAAAAAAAAACAATTCCGTCACGAAGACGACCCGTATAATTCCATAGATGGACGAGGCAAAAAAAAATAAAAAGGAGGAAGGAAAGGGGGGAATTTGTAACATCAAAAAAAAAAGTAGTACATACATTTACTTTTTTTTACGGGTTCCATCTGCGGTACTGGGCTTCCTTGGCAAGCCCACAGTCGCTTTGGTCGATGGGTTCGCACTCTCTCCTCGTGGGGTTCCAGTAGAGTCCCCGAAAGAGCCCCGCGCTGTGCTTCTCCTCGTTGCATTGCCAGAGGTAAAAAACACGCCACTCGTTTTCCTGGGTTTCGTTCCCGCACTGGGGGCCTCCGTGGTGGTGGTTGTTTTAGTGGATGCTTTAGACGCCGGCTTAGTCGGGGTGCTGTTTTTTGTACTTTTTTTGGTAGATGGTTTGGCGAGAGCTTTAGATTTGGTGGAAGGAAGAGAGGCACTGTTCCCTTTTTTCATGGCCTCGGTGTTCTCCTCCAACGGAGGGAGATGGTGTCCGACAGCTAACCGAGGGTTCTTAATTGGCTTCGCCGCATCAGCGCTGGACGGGACGACAGGTGCCTCGGTGACCTCTGTGTCTCGCAGCGAAGACATGCTATGGGTGAAGGAAGGGTCTTCAGGGATGTGGTGCGGAGGTTTATTTGCTCTTCGAATAGGGAGTAAACGCGACGCTTTGAATTTGGATCCTTCGGGGGGAGTGTTAATTCTCTCCGGTCCTTCTAACAGTGTGGTGGAGACGGAAAGTGGTATGGTGGGTTCTCTTCCCACTTCCGCATCCAGTAGTGGCACACTTTGATCCGGCACATCGTCATGGTTGTGATTCGTATGGTTGGTGGTGATGTCGTCGACAGCCTCATCGAATGGGGGGGTCGCCTTCTTATCGTCTTTGTAAGTAGATTTTATCAACGCACGCAGACCCCTTGCCCCGCCAACCACCACCTCGCCTTCACCAGGGCCACTTAAGTTGTATTCCTCCGCTATATAATCCATCATCCAGGCGAAAAAGCATTCAAAGTCGCTGATGGAAAGAATAAGTCGCCACGCCGGAAAGGAAAGGATATTTTGGGGTCCACCCGAATGCTCCTCCTCTTCCTCCCCGAGAAAGGTCACCGGTGTGCTATAGAGTGATTCCGCAAACTCCTCCTCGTCAAACCCTTCGACTTTGGTGGACAACAGTTGCCACAGGACGTCCGATGCACGGGCGCTAAAAATAGAATACACTTCGTACTCTTTGTGAGAGTGTTCCGTCATGGAGGGAGTTACGCTCTGCGTCTCTGTATAGGCGTTGGAATCAAAGTGTTGGAAAAATGGCTTGTGATTCGCGTAAAAGAACTCTGCCAAACTAGAAACAAATCTTTGATCCCGTATGAGTCGTTCAATCCAGAAAACAGACTGAATAAAGCGATCCAAGTGCTCCTGTGCCTCGTTCGCAACCGCATCACTGATGGTATTCTCTCTGCCCATGGTGGCCAAATCCTCTATAGTGAAGGGAGTAGCCGACAGCTCTCCCTGACCGTTGGAGGAGGACATCAAAACGGTTTGAGACGCTATGGTAAAGGCCTCTGAGGCATGATCGGCCGCCACGAATACTGCATTATCATCCTCTGCATGCTCCGCTGCCCACTTCTCATATATTTGGTGCAACGCGTTTTGCTGGGCGTCGTGAAACGTTCTGGCAGGAGGACGATAGGTGACATAGGTTTCAGTTGCTACTTCTATTGGTTTGTCCTTACGGGTGTGTTCCTCGGAAGATTGCTGCGCCTTCTCTACTTCCATATCGGCAGCGAACAACTGCAAAAGTCTATTAAAGTCCTTCCGCATCGGATCCTCCTCCGTTTGGGTCTGCGTCTCGAGGGGGTTCCCTACCGTCTCTGGAGGCTTGCTGGTTGTAGCAATGGGGGTGGTGGAACTATCGGTTTGAGGTTGGGTCGTTTCCTCGACGTCTCGAAGGGAGGACGGAGGCGGAGAAACTGCGGAGTGGACTGTGTTTCGGTCCGTGCTGGTGGTGGCAGCGGCCGTGATGGTAGTGTTTTCCGCATATCCGACACTGGACTTTCTTTTTTCCAGTTCTTTAAATTGTTTGTAAGCTTCCAAACGTGGATTTGTCTGTGAAGAAGGGGTAACAGGTTTCGTTTCCTTCGGGTATAAAAATTCTACCGTCGCAGCACGGGCTTGCTGCAACAGCTCTTCGTCACTGTCCACATCGCTTGAGCCCTTTTCTCTTGTGTTCGGGGCAGAGTAGGAGACGGCCCTTCTTTGGGGTGGCACTGGGCTTGTTTCAGAACTGGAACTGGAACTGAAACTATCCGCCGCTCTCTGCGCCGCTTCAGCCGTGAAGAAGTAATTCTTTTCCTTCTTCGACCCAGCACGTCCAAAGATACCCCTGGCCCCTAGAGAGGCCTTTGACGGGTCCACGCTGTTGGCTTTTATACGCATTGGGCAATGACCAGTTTATGGTATGAAATCTCCTAAAAAAAAAAAAAAGAAAGAGTAGAAGTAACGTCGAATGCACTTATGAAAACACGAATTATTGTTTTCAACTTTTTGTGGAACGAATTACAATGTAGAGACTGAAGTACAGTTAGAAGTTTACCGAGGGAAATCAAAGAAAAAAAAACTCCTCGAAATGTATGAAATAATATAAACGGGGACAGTGAATACAAGAGTAATAAAGGATACAAAAATCAAAATCAAAAAAAAAGGTAGAAAATACATACATGAACAAGAGATTACAGAAACAAGGAAACGTTTAAGATGCATACACTTTCTTGCTATTTTCCTGTAATTTCTTGACTGAATTGAGATAACGGTCCATTTCGGCGGCTTGTATCTGACTAGAAGTGCGCCACATGGAAGAAGAGGTTTGATATTGCTGGTGGGACCCCGATGCCTTGTTTTCCGGACTCTCCACCACGGCCGGCTTCGACGTGGGTGCGCGAACCGCCTCCTCCACTGCAGGGCGAGTCTCCTTTGGTTTTGGTTTGGTGCTGTCGTCAAACGGCAGAAATACAACTCCAGTCCCGTAGGGATGGGAACTTATGTTACGGTACTGTTCCTGAGGTTGCAGCGCGGAAGGCGCAGAGTCTGAAAGGCAGTTTGGATGATGAAGCCCTTTGTGGGAAAGACCACACTCTTCGATCTGACGCCTCGCCTTATTCTCCTGTTCCCGAACCACAGCCCGTAGATCCATCGTCTGTTGAAGCGTGAGGCGACCCTCCGTACCTGGTCGTCCGACTATTTCCTTCACCGCGGAAATCGTTTTCTTTAGATCTTTCTCGGCAGAGCAGTTAGAGCCCGCCGAAGATGGGCGAACCACAGTGTCAGCGAAAACAGCGACGGGAGCCGCCGTCTCAGCGGCCGGTGGGACTTGAGATTCGTTAGGGTTCATCTGTTGTGCGAGCAGGCCCTCTTCCCGCAGCCGATGTTTGTTTTCAAGAATTAGTAATTCCTGTAGGTGATCACGACGCCGCAAAGGAATCGACGGAGAGGCGTTATACACGTCCTTCGCCATGCGTGCGTTCCTGCTGGACACCAACTGTTCATCCGGGATAAAACGGCTCTCGTTTTTCTGACTTGCGGCCATCGACTTCATCTTCATCGAGTTCCGTAAGCTTTGGTAGTAAAGTTCGTCTTTCCCCACGCCTTTTGCCATGCGAGAGGTATCGAGGACGGTGAGGTCCGGCTGATGTTGGTGGATACCGCCGTGAGACTTGCAGAAATCACACTGGCAAAACGCTCGGGACTGTGTGTGGATCATTCTTTAGGGACTTTGAAAAGGCAAGAAGATGTATACGAAGCAAAAAAAAAAGAAAAAAAAGGTTACAACAACGTACGCCACTAACTAAAAAGGCAAAAGGTAAAAAAGGAAATAGAAAAAAGGTCAGAAAGAGTGCACATGGACTACATACCAACATTATATATGAACGTAGAAAATAGGCCCGCCCGAAAAAAACATTCTTCGAGTGAAACACTTGAGGGAACAAACAGTAAAGGGGAGTACGTACAATAGAAACAGAAATAAAACTACCGATACATATAAATATACATGTCAATAAATAAATAAAATATAATGAAACAGACAAAGGTACATCTCTGGGGTACTTTGCATGTGGTATGCATCACAAACAAAAAAAACACCGTTGTTAAACCGTCCAGACTAGACCAGATCCGACTGGGCGGTAGCCAGAGCGAACATTAGCCGCCATACTGTTGCCGAACTCATTCGTTTTCTTTTCCTTCTTCGGGGCCTTCTGCTCGCTGAGAACAGAAACGTCCTCTCCGTTCGCCACTCGCTTCAATAATTCCAAACTTTCAGGGTTGGCGGGGTCACGGGTCGCTTCCTTGATCAACTCCAGTGTATCCTGTAGTTTGTGAGAGGCCTTGCACTGTACCGGTGGGGTCGGTGGACAGGGCTGCTCGGAGTGGGAACAGTTTTGGCAAACCAAAGTAGAGGAGGGGTTCTGCTGTGGGAAGGGGGCGGTGGGACCAGCGGATCGAGCCGTTAGCGATGCCGCATACTCCGCCGGTAGTGGTACAGGCGCCTTTTCCTTCCCTGTCGACTGCAGTTCCTCCAACCGCTCCTTCTCCAGGGTGGCCTTCACTCTGGCCTTGTGCTCCTCGATAAGGAGACGCTCCAGTCGGTCCAATTCCCGCAGGGCCTCCTCAGTTTCATTCTCCCCTTCCTTGGACACAACGGGGGCCTCTTTGGTGGTTCGGTTTCGGATCGTAAAGTCGTTCCCACCCTTCACCCCTTGCCGGCCCCTCGAGCGATTCAGTGCCGTTTGATTGACGGGGGTGGGTACGTCTGGGTCGAACTTGTTCCGAGACCGGAGAAAAGTATCAGCACTCCGTTGCTTATGGCAGCCGCAGAGACAACCTGATTCGTGTTGAGTTTGCTTCAGTGCTGCTGCCCGTTGACTGACAGCGAACGTTTTGGCACAATTGCATCTTCGCGATTCGCAAAAGTTACACTGACACTTGTTGTGTGTTTTGTACTGATATTCTACGGATTCGTTGGGCACTTTCACAGACATTTTGTAAAGCTTAAGTCTAGGAGAGCTAAACTGGGAGATGATTGTACGCACAACAGAAAAGGTGTTGGAACAATTGTACACCGAAAACAACGAATAAACGAATGGGGTGGAAAAAAACAAAAGGCACAACGGAGTAATAAATATATGTATAAATGTATAATATATATATATATATATATATTTGCTACCATACGATAAGGAAAAAAAAAAATATACTTGAAGGCTTACTGGTTTTTCTTTTTGCGGTGCTTTTCCTCTTCAACTTCGTCATCCGCCTTTTCACCCGCAGCCACATGATTGTCACCTAGAAACTGCTGGACGCGTCTTATGAATGTCTGGAGAGGGATAACGATAGTAGAAGGGCCCGTTTCCATGAAGGTTTCCCATTGAAACATCACCTGCCTCTTGAAGAAAAAGAAGATTATTGCTATGATAAACAGCAAAAGAACCGGACTACGAACCACGTACATTAATTCATTCCATCCTAGGATCAAAAGAGCGGGAATCACCCAAGCGGGGAGTCGCTGTTTACCAGATTCGATAGAGCGCATCTGTAGCTGAGTGGTAAAGGCGCTATTTTGTCGGAATAAATCAAACGCGTGTTTGGTTAAGTTTTCGCTGAGAAGAATATGTTTCGATAACACTCCCTTGTCGTCCTCCTCGTTCTCGGTGATGGGGAGACCAGTGGGATAGGTTGGGGGTCGATCGAGGGAAGAATAACTCAGCAAAAACTCTTTTTCCGCATCGTTCTCCGAGAATACAATCTCCTTCCTCTCCTTGAGTAAGCGTAGCCCGACGACACTCTCCGACTGCGCTGACTTCTCCTCTTCGACTACCTTCAACTTCATTCTAAAGTACAACAGTACTCCCAGAAGAATAAGGGAGGCCTGCTGGGCACCAGGGACCGCTTTTTCCAGACCCTTTGTAGTGGCGAAATAACGGACCGTACCATCGGTATTGTGGGTTAGACAATGCTCAAAGCACCGATGAAGGGTTTCGGGGGCCCCTTCTGCTAGAGAGGACACACGGGAGAACAATTTGTTATAGATTGTATCGGTGACCTCAATGGCAACGTTACTCCGCGCCGTACTATCCTGTGCCACCAGAGTGGTGTAACGGCCAAAAACGTGAGCCGGCGGGGGGTTCTTGTTCATTTCCTCCAAAAGGCTCACTGTACCACGTCGCAGACTTTTGAAGAACTTGCGAACGAGATGGTGGCACCCAGAGTTGTCCAGATAATGTCCCTCAGCAGACTCGTTGGCCTCCTCCGGGTCCGCGTCCTCCTTTTCTGGTTCACCAGAGGCGGAAAACGGTAACGACTGAGAGGCCTTGTATAGGTGCTGCAAGGAATCCTCGATCACTCTTTGCAACTTCGTCTCCATACTCCCAATCACCTCCGCCGCTATAGACTTTGAAAAGCGACGAACGACTTTTAAAATGGCATCCACCAAAGCATCCCTCAGCTCCTCTTCATACTCCTTTACGGTGTCGGAGTGATAGAGTTTCGTCTGGGAACGAAAGGCGGAGAGACGTTGTTGCATCTCCTTCTCCAGTACCTCGGACAGACGCAGTAGCATCTCACCTTGACCGATTCGGTCCTCGTAGTGGCGAATGAATAGCAGGAAGGATTTTAACTCTTCCTCTTTGCTACTCTTGCAGCGGTGTTGTGCTAACAGCTCTCTCTGGGTGGGGATGTCTAAATCTTTGCTGTTAACAATCGCCTCCCAGCAGTTGGTAAAGTAAGACGGGAGACCCTCGAGAGGAACGCCTCTAAACATGGACTGGTACTGGAAAAGATACTCCTTATGAGTGGGATCGCAAAACCAGCGGCGCAACTCCGAGACCGAATTGTCAAACTCCTCCCTTTGTAGTCTATAGTGGGGCATGACGTAATATTTCAACTTGAACAATTCATCAATGGAGGCGTTTTGGTACCGTTCTGGTTTGCTTATTTGATCCCAGATAGTGTCAAAGGACTTTCGGACGGTAACCAACGATGGGTTGGGGTCCTCTTCGGTGAAATCACGGAGGATAATAAGAAGGGTGGGTTTTTCTTCCTCTTTATAATTGTCGTGCAAAAACAACTGTAGATTCACTTCAAAAATAGTCCGAAGTAGACTTAAATTTGCCGCATTGAAACGACCCACATCCACCGCCCACATATTAATAATCAAAGTATCGGCGGCACTCAAACCAAACAGAGAAAGGTGACGTTCAAAGTTCTGATCCTCCCCTCTCTCTAACCCGTCCGTCCCCTCAAAATCCACCACCAAAAGAGGGGAGGTGGAGGGTGACTTTTCGGATTGCAGCGGGGCGGTGGAAGCCATAAAGGCACCTTTGGTAGTTTGTCCCCGACGGACCGTCTCATCCAACGTTTGAAAGTTCGTTCCGAATAAATGGTTGAGAAGGGTGGATTTGCCACTGCTTTGGCCCCCGAATACCCCTATCAGATGATAATTCACGCCCACCTTGCTCAGGTCTCCCTCGAAGGTCGAGGGGATTACACTTTCTAAGAATTCCTCTACTTTTTTTTCTGGCAAAAGCTCGCCATCGTTACTGATCAGATGTATACTCATTGGAGATATATACTTCACTGGGAGAAGATTGGGAAAAGGGAGAGAGAGAGAGCATAAAGTGTCAGACCAGAGGCCCCGTTAACAAGTTGCAGATCAGAGGTGTTGTAGACACAAGCACAATGCTTTTTCTTTAAAAAAAAAAAACAAGAGAAAAAGAGAGTAGGAGAGGGGAAGTCTATATTACTAGTACAGTTTAGCTTTCGTGGACGGTTTTCCATTTAGGAGTTTGCTCCGGGAGGGGTTCGGGTGGGTGATGTTCCTTGTGAACGGGCTCCAGAATACCCGCCTCCTCCCACGATGAAAAAAGTTTAGCTCTACGATTCAGGCGAGCGTCATCGGTGATGAACACTTTTCTACCAAAAGTGGGAGCCTGTACGCCGTCACTCTTCTTCTGGTCGGCACCAGCTCCCTCTTTAGTCGTCGTGTTCTCACCGCCTTCTTTGGGCTCCTTTTCGTTAAGGGAATCCACTTGGTCGTTAATTTCTGAGAATGACATGCCAGCCACTAACCCACAGGAAGGGCACAGACACCAGCTGTAGCCCTCGCCCGATGCCAGTCTATCAGGGATTTCATTTTCGTCCTTAGGTTCTACGAGTGGGTGGGAACACACGGGACAGTGAGGCTCCCTCTTCTCTCTTCTCCTACGAGGGCCGTGGCAGTGCGGGGGAGGAGGTGGAAGAAAGCCATGATGGGGGTAAGGATGGCAAGGGGGATAGCATACCCCCCATTTAGGGCTACGACTTCTGTGGCCATGGCGGTGGCGACGCTGATGGCCGTGATGAGAGTGAGGGCTACGACACCCCCGACGACCCTCGACGCTATGATCAGGACTGTGACGGTGGCAGTGATGAGGAGGAGAACGGCGGTGAGAGTGAGGATGGTAAAACGGTGGGGGGCAATCCTTGGGAGATAAGGAGTGTGGGTCCCTGTGCGGGCATGGGGCCCCCTTCTCCACTCGTCGTCTCTCCCTCCCTTCGCAACAACGGTGGCGCGAAGAGCCATCGCGATGTCTGTGATGACAGGGTGGACTCCTTCGCTCACTTTGCGTCTCACTCGGAGGGGCTGGACGATACATGTTTTTGTTGGACGCCAACTTATGTAGTTCGTTCCGTCGCGCGTTCAACTCCTCCTGGAGTTCGCGGCGTCGGGAGTTGGTCTCCTCCTTCGCACAATTCTGAAAATAATTGCCCCTACAGGATCGCAGCAAGTCAGACGTCGTGCGGCGATAGGAAGAGTCATTATTCAATTTATTCATCAGGTTGGATTTCCGATCGTAGGCTTCTTTTCGCTTCATTTGATAGGAGTACTGTTTCTTCAGCAAATCCGCCTCGTTTAACGCGTTCTGCTCAGGGAGGCAATATACACATTTCCTTCCGCCGAAATCGTGATGGGTCTCCCCCTCCCCTTTGCAGCCCTTCCCAGGGGGGTGTCGACACGTGCACCGATTAGAACAACAGCACGGCGGGGGAGCATTACGGTGGACACGAGGTTTGTCACCACCGCAGTTACAGTGGCAATTATCGTCGGACATTCGTATGACTAAATTCAATCAGAATGGTAAACAGAAGAAAATAAAACAAAAAAAAAAGAGGACAAAAGAGGACAAAAGAGGTAGAGCATATTAGCGTTGAAACAGTCACTATAGGGATCCCAAAGAGACGAATACAAGAAAAGGTTGAAGGGATTTTACGACTAGAATAAAAAAAAAACAAACCGTAGTGTTAATAATATTTAAAAAACAAACCGAATGATAGTCATTACGCCTTTTCAGAAGACGCCTCCGCCGCCTTTACCTGTTCGTTATCCAGTTTACTCTCCTCCGCTTCCGCTCTCTTAGCTTTAATCTCCTTTAGCTCCCGTGCTAGGGTTCGTCGATTCAGAATTACTTCGTGTAGCGCCCCTATACAACGACCAATGGAGGCCAGGAATGTGGAGACAGCTGTATCATTCGCAAAACGTATCATATCTGTCGATTTCTTATGTACGTACATTTCTGGTTGCAAACTAATCAACTCCTGCAGCACCTCTAACACATCCTCCGACACCGGCATGCTACCGGCCGCGACGTCATTGAGGTAGTCTTCAATCTGTTGTAGAATCTGGTAAAGATGGTGAAGAGAGCGTTCTCTCTCTTCAATCTGTGTGGACAGTGTAGAGACCGTCGAGTCTGTTAAATCTCTTAGTAAGTGTTCTATACCCACTTCCTCCGCCTCCTCGGCCCCCAGGTGAGTAGGGATATTGCGGAACTCTAACGTGCGCGACCCCTCCCGACCCTGGACCGTCGTGTACGCGAGCACAGGGACGCCGCGGTTATTGGAGTCGGTGTTCACCACACAGTACACTGGGTTGGGACAGAAACGGTCTGCCACCAGTAAGTGGAGGAGCATGTCGCTCGGTTTCACTGTCGGGCCGGAGGAGTACCACCCTACAATTTGCACTTTAGGATGCACACGTCGAAACATCGTAAACATCTCCTCGGCGTAGTTGGTGTCGAAGAACCAAACTTCTGGGTTGGCGACATCCTCGTCGAACGGAACCGCAAAGCTGTTATTAATATCCAGCACGAGTTGGCCCCCCGTGCCCCTCTTGTACCTCCCCAGCAACAGGCCCACCACTCGCTTCTTCTTGGCGGCAGAGGCATTCATTCTCGCAAAGTGGTCCACAAGGGAAAGAAGTACTAAAGGGTGCACCTCTACCCGGGCGGCGAGGGGTAGCAGCACACTGGGGGTAGGTGGCGTCTCCTTCTCTGTTTGAGTCGGCTCCTCTCCCTCCTCGCTCTCTTTTGACCTCGCCCGGTCTGACGGTTCGTTATCTTTTCCCATTGCACCGTAGTATACCAAAGGGGTGTTGTATTTGTAGTTTGTTTGTTTGCTTTTTGATGTGCTTGAGGTCAAAAATAGAGATAAAAAATCTATATATACTACTTTAGTAGAAAAAAAGGGGGGAAACGGAAAACAAAGAGAAGGGGGAAAAAAAAAGAAGGTTACAGGCGGTTGCATTACATTCCTTAAAACATTTACATTCCATTGTTCTCAATCTGTATGAAATTTATAGTGGAATAGGTTTAAGAAAAAAAAAAGACAACATGAGAAATATTATAAAGGAGACGCAAATAAGAAATAAAAAAAAAAAGAAACGCCGAAGAAAAGTCGGAGGGTGGATCAAATAGGAAATAAAGTACGTAGTATGTTTTTAAAAAAGTTTTTCGCTGGTTAAAAACAAGTTCGTCGTATTTATCCCCTAAAAAAATGATATCGGCCGAAAAATAAATAAAAAAAATGTTTAATATACAAAAAAAAGGCTTACGTATATTACCGTTGATTATAGTTTTCTTGTATTTCCTTATTTTTGTGTCCTTAAGCCCACAGAGAAGTAAGTATGTGGTTTCTGTGGTGGGAGTTCATATTTTTTTTTACCACCTATTTGCAACGCATGGAAGTAAATGAATAACCAAGCAAAAGTGGTTGGTGATAAATAACTCCGAAGAAAAAAAAAAGTGGGAAACGCTTTTTAAAAATTAAATAAAAAAAAGGACACAAAAATAAGGCAATAGGTGCATTATTATTATTACTATTATTATTATTATTATTATTATTAAATATAGTGAAATATTCAACGGGAAGCAACGACATACTGTAATTGAACAAATATACGGTTTAGGCTCACCCCATATGGGTAATATTGGAGTGAGTAACGTTGGCGAAACGCGAGGGGTTTATCTAACAGATACTGAATTGATTTAAATAAGAGTAGAAACATCACAAGAAAGTAATAAGGGAACTCCGGTAGAGTTCGCCCTGTTTAACTTGTTTCATTTCGCGCTATTGCCAAAAGGCCCTTTTTTTACACTTTTTTTTTATTATTTATTTATTCCTCTCTTTAACTTTTTATTGATCCTCTCCTCCATCCTGACTCTTGTCCTTGAGGTTTTTATTAGTATTATTAGTATTAGTGTTTAACCATTATTATTATTATTATGACTATTCGTGGTAGTGGTATTTACAATGTAGAAGGACCCTCAAATCTTCAGCTCATTGCTTTATTACTCAATCACACTATTTCTCACATTTTTCTTTTTTTTCTTTTTTGGATTTGACAAAAATAATAGTAGATATCATATATATATATATATTTCTTTTTTTTTTTTAACGTTTAATTATTAATTTTTTAAAGTTACTTTTCCTTTCTTTTTTTTTTTTGCTTTTTAACTTTGAATCTTTACTGTATTATAGTTCCCTTTGTCGGTTGCTTGTGGTTTAGCTTTTCTGATAAGTTTACTTTTCTTTCCCCTCGTATACTTCAAAGGTCTATAATGGAACGTCGAAATAGGCGAAGCTACGTCGGGGAAAAGGAAAAACTTTAGAAGATTTAAGCATATCGAATACTTTAGTGTGACTTCAAGAATAACCGCAACAGTGTTTGCAGTTTCCGTGATTAATCTTTTTTTTTCGACGACGACGACGACGACGAGAGGAGGAAAACAAAAAAACTTCCCTTATTGATTTTTCAGTGTTTCTGCGTCCAGCATATTATTATATTTTATTTTTCTTCTTTTTTTCCCCCTCGTCACAGAGTGTGAACCATACTACTTCGGTCGAAACTGCAACCGCCCCACACAGAACAACAACGAAAAGAGAGATAAAAATAAATTACGAAAAGGGCTCTAAGAGAGGAACCTTACCAATGCGGTTGAGGCCTGCTTAAAAGTTATGGTAGTCTCCACCTCCTCCACGGCCGGAGTAACGGTTATAGCCGCTATTGCCGTAAGACCCTCCGCCGTACTGTCCCTCGTAGTTACCACGTCGGAACTGGTCGAAGCGGTCGGCCATACTGCTTCTGTACCCAGCGCCACTATTCATCGCATTATTATTGTGACCTCCGCGGTAGCCGCCACCACCGTTGCCTCTTCCTCTGAAGAAGCCGCCGTTGCCACCTCTACCACGGCCACGAGTGGGAGGGGGCACTGGCTTCTTCGTCATTGACTGGATCTCGGGAAGGACGACCTGGTGGGTCTCTTTAAGCAAAGGCACGAGGTCGTTGACAATGTTGACGTTCTTGTCATTGAAGAAGGAGACGGCGATACCCTGTTTGCCCGCACGACCCGTACGACCAATACGGTGCACGTAGTCGTCAATGTTGCTGGGGAGGTCGTACTGAATCACCATGGCCACATCAGGGATATCCAAACCACGGGAGGCAACGTCGGTCGCAATGAGGACGTTGTACCGGTTGGTCTTGAATCCGTTCAGGGCGGCCTCACGCTCGCGTTGAACACGGTCCCCGTGAATCGAGGAGCAGGCAATACGATTCTGATTCAGAAAACGCTCCAGATAATCCGCGTCTCTTTTCTTCTCCACAAAGACCAAAATACGGTCGTTGGGGGCGGAGCCCAACAGCTGGAGAAGGGCATCCCGCTTCTGCATGTCCTCCACCCACCGTACATCCTGGGTGATGCTCTCGGTGGTAGACCCCACGCGCCCTACCTGAAGGAAGTGGTGCTGGTGTAAAAACTCCCGCGCGAGTTGTTGAATCTCCTTCGGGAAGGTGGCGGAGTAGAGAAGGGTTTGACGCTCTCCAGTCCGTGGCATGTCACTGTCGCGACCCTGGACAATCTGTCGGATTTGGGGTTCAAAACCCATATCCAACATTCGGTCGGCCTCATCCAACACCAGAAAACGGATATTCCGGAAGCCGACGTAGCCCCTTCCTTGCAAGTCAATAAGACGACCAGTGGTCGCTACGAGCAGTCCACACCCGCGGCCCAGCTCCTGTGTCTGGTACCGAGCGTCCGCACCGCCATAGATGACCACACAACGAATACCAGCACGAAAGGTAAACTTACGGGCCTCCTCATAGATCTGAATCGAAAGCTCTCTCGTCGGCGACAGAATAAGCGCGGAGGGCAGTGCTCTCTGGCCAGCGTTGTTGGAGTTGAAGGAGTTCAAGTTATTGGAGAGGATGAAGTTCACTGCAGGGATAAGGTAGGCGGCCGTCTTGCCGGACCCAGTTTGGGCGCAGGCCATGAGGTCGCTTCCCCCCAGTACGCAGGGAATACCGTACTTCTGCACTGGAGTGGGCTTCTGGTACTTGCACCGCTTCAAATTTTCGGCGAGCGCGGGGGCCAAGTTCATCGCAGCAAAGGTCTCACACGGCTGGACATCGTTGGGGGTAATGGTAACCGTAATCGCTTCATACTGGTCAAAGTTAATGCCAGGAACGTGTTCCTTGAATATTTCTTCTTCCGGCTTCTCCTCACGGTGGTAGTCGTTTGGTCCGGAAGGGGCGTGACTTTGGTAACCCCCACGGTATCCGCTGTGGGAGTCCCCGCCATAGCCTCGACCCCCACCACCGCCACTTCGGTAGAAACCACCGCCACCGCCACCTCCGCCGCGACCGCCGAAGCCTCCCCTGTTATCGTGGTATCGGCTTCCCCCACTGTAAGAGCCACCACCACCACCCTGATAGGTATTATTGCCTTGGTACATGGAATAAATTAGGTATTAAACTTAAAAAAAAAAAAAAACTACAGAATGTCAAATTAAAAGTAAGACAAGAAAAAGGTAAGAAATCAGATGAAAGGATAAAGAAACCAGAAAGACATTGTTTGTAGTACATAAAAAAAAAGGCTTTAAAGGGGTGAATGAAAGTACTGGAAAAAAGTATATAATACATTGGTACATGATAGATGTCGGGAACTCTCCCCTCCGTTAGTACCTCTTTGATCGCCGCCCACCTTTTGTATTCATTTCCTCCCTCATCTTCTCCACCTCCGTACGATACGGCTCCCACTTCTGTAGAAATTGAGTTTCAATGCTGTTAAACATGGTGGGCTCGAGAGCCCGTAGTGCGAGGTAGCGGGCATCGACTAATAGGTAAGACAGTGATGGGAGAACAAACACACCTTTATCCGCATCTTTTCTATCGCTCGGCTTTGGCTTTCGAAAGTCTGTGTTCGTCCACTCCCGAGCTTCATAGGTGAGCTTGAACACGTCCTCGGTGATGGGGTAGTGGTCCATCACGTAGTGGGCGAAGGAGAGGTACACCGCATCGTAGAGGGAGACGGTGTTGTCGGGGTCGGTGAAGGATAACTCTTGTGGTGGGGTAGGCTCCCAGCCCCTGGACACCGCAGACGCAAAGTACTGTGCCGCCTCACAGAACAAGTTTTGCTCAAAGGCACCAGAGGCGAGCACTAGGATGGTGTCAGTGATACAAGAAGGGTCACATATATCAGCGTCCTCACACCCTTCCTTTTCCTTGATGAGCTCTACCGAAGCAATAAACTCTTTAAAATCAGAGAGAGCGGCTCGACGGTCATCGAGAATGGAAACATTCTTCGTATCCGCCCGTTGCTGATACGCCTCGCCGCGGTTGAGGTAGGCAATTGGGGTGCAGTGATCCCCTTCTTCATCCGGCACCATGTCAATCACGAGCGTAAAATCCTTTATTGCCCTTTCGAGATTGCCGATTTTTTCGGAGAACACCATCCCTCGCGCGAGCAGCGTTGCACGGCGCTCTGAGTGGCCCTGGAACCGTAGCAGTGCCTCACTGAGTGCCTTCCACTCACGATCCGACTCCCCTTGGAGATGGTACACGTGTGCTGTGCGAAGAAAGATGTGAGCATTGTCGGGAAGCAAATAATGTAGAGAGTGGAGCAGATTGAGCGCAATGTCAAACTTTTGATTCTCGATAGCGTTATTAATACTACTATCGTAGGACTCAAAATACAACGAGTCTCTCCTCGGGATGGCAAAGTACTTCTCCGCCTTTTCGCGTAGCTGAGAGACTTGAGTGTAATCCAGGTCCCCTTGTCGGGACCGCTGGATACAGATGAAGCCAAGGTAAAAGTTAGCGTGTGATACATATAACCGCATCGAATCGTTAGACGCCTCAGAGCTTGAGGCAGTCGTCATGTCCAGTAGTCTGGTCAGGTACTTCTCCCCACTATCAAGCTCCCCTGCCTCCGCAGCGCACTTCCCGCAATGAGCCAAAACATCCAAGGACGGCTCACACAGCTTAATATACTTTTCGTACTC
This sequence comes from Angomonas ambiguus, assembly GCA_019695575.1. Taxonomy (NCBI): domain Eukaryota; phylum Euglenozoa; class Kinetoplastea; order Trypanosomatida; family Trypanosomatidae; genus Angomonas; species Angomonas ambiguus. The sequence continues at coordinate 48,558 of JADNSB010000046.1, read as the reverse complement.
CTCGTATGCCTCCTTCATTCGGCTTAACTTCTCGTAACAGGCTGCTCGTAGAGCGTAACACTCTGGCGTAAGCGGCTCTGCTTCGCTGCTAAGATCAAACAGACGCAGGGCTTCGTTACACCTTCCGTGGAGTAATTCTATTTTTCCGAGCTCCCTAAACACCCTTGCGGTGTTTTTCTTACTGTCGCCTCCACTAGTACTAGAGCTATCTTCGTTCTGCAGAGAGGGTCAACGCCCGCTCCAAGAATACTTTTGCCTCTGCTAGATTTCCCCCCTGCATTAACCGTCCGGCCTCCGCGATACACTCGTGCACAGATGGTTTCTTCTGGGTATTGTCGTTTTCTAGCACGGCGCTGGTATTCGTTCGGGCGGCGAACGGGATATTCCGTGTACCGCCGTACCGCTCCGAGAAGGTGTGGTAAAGAGGAGGCTCCCCTTTCGACTGAAGCACACTCCTCCAGTAGCCCTCTACTAAACGTCTTGAATGACCGCCGTTGGAAGTTTTTGTCTTGTTCATTATTCCTCTACCTCTGTTGAGACCGTAAATACAAAAATTAATACAAGATGAAGAAAGAGAGAGAGAGAAAAAGTGGGAGTGGATGGTACAATGTACACAAACAAAAAAAGGTTGGCATTCGTTAAAAGCGTAAACTAATAAAAGAAAAGTATACAGAAACTATACATACATAAATAATATACTGCGAGAGGTGTGCTTCGCTGAGACCCGTCAGGAAGGCGTGGTCCACTCCTTCCCTTTGAGGACACAATCCCGTTTTCTCTTTTCGTTCAGTTTTTCGCGTTCCTTGCTTAACACTTCGTCATAGTCTAGGAGCTCCACTCGGGGAATGAGACCCGTACGGCTCCCCTCCTCTTCTTCCACGTCCTCAATGCACCCAAACACCGCCACGTTTTTGGACCACTCCCCTTTGTACACTTGCTTTCTAGCAGCGTAGTGCCACACCCCAGGACCCTCGCGCTGGCCATCCACCCAGTGTCCCTCGAACCAGTCTCCGTTTGGCTGAATGAGCACCGCCCAACCCGAACACACGCCCTCCTTGAAGCTGCCTTCTATAATGTCGCCGTTAGGGAGGTACAACTTACCGTTTCCGTGGCGCTGGTCCGCCACAAATTCGCCCTCATACACTTCACCTTCTTTGGTCCACTGAGTTCCCCAGCCGTCCCGTTTCCCCTCCAGCCACTCTCCCTCGTAGACCCGCTTGTAGGGTGAGGTATTGCTTTCCCGAATAAAAAGAGTACCCTCCCCTTCTCGCTTTCCCTCTCTAAACTCCCCTTGGTATTTGAAGTTGGATTGGATGTGCTCTCCAAAACCGTCAAACACACCCCCAGACCACTGGCCCTCGTAGGTGGCCGACTTTGCCGGGTTCAGGTATATCTTTTTTCGATCCCCATGGGTGGCTTGTTTTCCAGATGAAGCCGCCGTGTTCACCCCTCGGAGTTTCCGACTCTTCTCTCGGAGCCCCTCTGCATGTACAGCAGACTCCTCCTTCAGAGACGGTACCGTCTCGCTCCAACCCTCAACCTTTCCTCTTAGCTGGAGCAACTCCTCTTCCTCTTCGGTTCTCGGTCGTCCTTCTGAGTTATTGTAGATACTGTTCAACACTTCCGCTCCACCAAATGTAGATTCCAGTGCGTGGAGCTTACGCAGCAGTCGTCCCTTCTCGGAGGGTGTAATGATAGGGATACAGGCGCTCTCCAACTGGCGAAACAGTTGAAGACTTTCGAGCGTTTCTATCGTGCTACCGTAATGCAGTGAGTCGACGCAGCCAATCAGAAAGGAAGCCTCCCTGCCGCACATGAACTGTGCCATCATTTGCGAAAATTTGCACTCCATAAAAAACGACTCACTTTTTTTAATCAACTGATACAATCCCTCTTTGGAAGTGATGCGTTTCCTTCGCTTAGCGCGATACTCCAGGGAATGAATCACACCAGCATTCAGGAGCGTTAAGCTGACATTGATGTCGCTATTTGTCTTTAGCAAATCTCCCCGAATATCTTTTTGCCACACTCTGTCATTTCCCTTGGTGTGAACAAACGTCATAGTTCGTACGACGCACTTCTCCCCCCGCTCGGTATCGGTGGTAATGAGGGAGAGTTGTACAAACCCGTGCCATCGGGCCAACCTTTGCTTACCACGGTTAATTCGATTAATGTTGCCTTTGCCGAGTAACGTTTCGAACTCTTCATAGTTCCCGACTGCCTCATCTGTGAGGTTGGAAACATAAAGTCTATCAAAACCGTCGCGGAAAATGGAGCACTTTGTCGTTTCCTGTGGGTCGTCCTCCTTCAAGTTATCTTTTACAGCATCCCGGCTCATCTCCCAGTACCGCATCGTTACGACATAATCTTGCTCATTTCTCTTTTCCTCCAGACGTAAAAATAACTCCCTCACTGTATCGTGAATCAGACCGTATTCGTTACTACTACCAAAGAGCGTGTGTGTTTTCCCCGTTCCCGCGCTCCCATAGGCAATGCAGTTCGTACTCACCCCACCCATCACAATCTCCACCATTTCTTTCCCAATCGTTCCAAAGAGGTCGTTTTGACGAGACTGGGGAGGAAAGTAGTAGTCATAGTGGTACATCAGCCCCTGGGTGCTCCCAGGTGAAAAGGCGACAATGTTCTCGCCAGCTGTTTTCAGATTCACTTGGACGGAGGGGAGGTCCTCCTCCGCCACAGGTCGCTCTCGAATCGCTACGTATAGTCGATCCACTACAGGTGGATGAATCTCATCGTCGACTGACATTTCTACTAGATTGAAAAAAAAAAATCCTAATCAGAAAGGGGGAAAACAACAAAAGAAACTTGAGCTGCGGACACTCAATAGCTCAAAAAAAAAAGGAGGTCAATAAAGTAAATAATAATAATAAAAAAAAAAGGAAAAAAGATTAAATAAAGTAAAATAAATAAATCAGAAACCACTGACAGACAGATTACTTCTTAGGGGCGGTCTTGGGGGTGGGGACACGGGTCGCCTTCTCGGTCATGAACAGCTGCACGTGGCAAGGGCTGCACATGTAGGGAGTGATACGACCGTGAGCACGGAAGGTGCGGCGGCGCATGCGGGCGGCCTGGTCCACTTCAACGTGCTTGATGATCATCTTGTTGGCATCCAAACCCTTTTCGATGGCGTTCGCCTCGGCATTCTTGAGGAGGGAGAGCATGGCCACCACGGACTTGCGAGGCCAGCGACCCTTGGTCTGACCCCATTCCTTCGCCTGAGCAGTGCGGCCAATCTTTCCGTTGTAACGCTTAAACGGGATGCAACGGGTCTTGGCCAGAACCTGACGGTACAGCTGCTGGGCCTTGCGGAGCGGCATACCGTTGATGACGTTGGCGGTCTCAAAGGTGTTTTTGAAGTGGCATCGGAGATCGCTCACCTTAGCCTTGGCACTCTTCGAGGAAACCTGGGGCTTTCGGGAATATTGCACCATTACGATCGAAGTGGTTTCTAAATGGAATGTGGGAGGTAATAAAAAGAGTACAAAAAAAAAGGAGGGAGAAAGAGGGAAAAAAAAATAAAAAAAATATACGCAAAGGCGAGAGTGAATACACACAAGCACATAATTTACAAAGAGAAAGACTGTTCTGGAAAACCCAGAAAAAAAAAAGAAGGAAAGGAGTCGGTCGTTTATACTGAGGGCTTTTGTTTAATATAACTTTTAAAACTGTGATAAATTGACTTTATTTTGGGAAATAATACCCTAGCTACGGGTTCTAGTTTATGGACCAGAAATGGCGCAGTCGCCACGGTGAACGCTAATTGTAATGGTACCAACAGTTTATTCAAAACGATAGCAAGAATAAATGTTTTCCAGAAGGGTGGATACTTCTTTGTATCCGCCAGGACATCTGCCTCGGCGTCGACATTGGATTTGATCTTAAATCCGTAGGAACGCGCAATCGAGACCAAATCAATACGGAAGAAGTACAAACAGCAAAAAATGATAAAAAGAATGGTATTATGGACTATAAGGTACCACAGTAAGCCCCCACCTCCGTAGGCCGCAAGTTTCTGCTTCATGGTTAACGGTTTGCCAGTAGTCTCAGTGGTGGTGGAGACACCATCGGGGTGACCCACTACCTCCCCAGAACCCTTTTCCCGTGTCACGGCACCCTTGTCGTCAATCTGAAATCCATTTTTGGCGTACAGCTTTGGAAACCGGGTAACAAAACCATCTGGGATATCCCATCGCACCTCACCGGTTTTGATGTTTTCGTAATAGGGCTTACTCTTCTCCAAGTTGTAGTGCTCTCTCCATATAATACGAGGATCGTTAGGGGGCAGTGGTTCACTGTCGCTCCAAGTCGTAGGAAACTGCTTCGAGGGGTCCACCGCCCTTTTTCCCAAGTCTACTCCAGGGAGAGTCTTACTGGCGTCCGTCTGACAGCGCCGTATCGCGACCACACAACCGGTCACCCCATATCGGGTTCCTACGAAATGCCGGAGCATTAGGGTGTAGACACCAAGTGAAACTTAATTAAAGTTAAAACAAAAAAAAAACGCTTCAAGTATCTTTAAAAAGGGAATCGATGAACAGAAAAGAAAAAAAAAAGAGGGGACAAAAGAGGAAAACAGGTGGACAAAACAATAAGGTTAGGGAATGGTATACGTTACACGAAAAGGGAAAAAGGGAGTACAGAATGACGAGGAAAAGGGGGAGAATTAAAAGGTAAGGAAAAAAGAAAAAAAGGTGTATTGCTCGAAGTTAAGCGGCACTTTGAGAAGCCAAGTAAGCCGAGTGCTGGTCGCAAGGGTCGCGCTCCGCCTCCGTCTCAGCCCAAAGGTCAGGGGTGAGGAAGCCGTAGGTCTTGCGAAGGGCGTAGAAGGTGGCCATGATGAAGTTACCGCGGGTGCGGGTCTTTCCGCAGGAGCTGGTGTAGCAGTCCTCCACACCAGCGAACTCGAGGATCTTCTTGGGGACAGGGGCCGCAACGACGCCAGTACCGCGAGGGGCGGGGACGAGGCGGACCGAGACGGAGCCACACTTGCCAGTGACCTTCATGGGGATGGTGTGGGGCTCACCGATCTTGTTACCCCAATAGCCACGGCGGACGGGGACAATGTTGAGCTTGGCGGCAATCATAGAGGCGCGGATGGCGAGGGAAACTTCCTTACCAACGCGGGCACCAATACCGATGTGACCGTTGCCATCGCCGACGACGTTGAACGCCTTGAAGCGGGTGCGCTGACCGGCGGAGGTAGCCTTCTGGACGGGGAAGACGCTCATCATTTCGTCACGAAGGACGCCTTCGGGGATGAGGGTGTCCACGATCTGGTGCTCCTTGATGGGCATGGAGAAGATAAAGATGTCCTCGAGAGAGGTGATCTTTTGGTCCTTCACGAGGCGGCCCAGCTTGGTGCAGGGGACCCAGACGTTCTTCTCCTCTTCGCGACCACCGCGACCGCCACGACCACGGCCACGGCCATCACGACCACGACCACGACCGAATCCGCGTTCGGCAGGGACTTCGGGATTATTTTGAGCGTCAGCCATTTGAGCTAAAGAAAAGAGAGAAAGAGAGGGAGAAAGATAGATTATATTATCATTATTTCTTTTGCTACCAGCCGCTACAGAACGGTAAACACAAGGAGTAATGTAAAAGGAAAAAAAAGAATGACCAAAGGTACTTTGGGAAGATACTCACCCTACACGTGTATAAGATGACTAATACAAGTAGTTTACCAGCTTATTATGGCAAAATAGAAAATAAAAAAGGAGTATAAAAGTAAAAAAAAAAAAGTAATGAAGGAAATACTTAGCAAGGGAAAAACGTTTCGGGATCCCCACTAGATCGTTCCTCTTTGTTGATGGCCTCAAAGGCACTCATGTCATCGGAGTCGAGACTGAAGTTAAACACATCAAAATTCGACTGTATACGCTCCTTATTGGAAGATTTGGGAATCACAATCAAATCAGACTGCAAGAACCACCGGATGATGATCTGCGCCACGCTCCGTTTGTGCTTCTCGGCTAATTTAAGAAGGGTGGGGTCGGAGAGCAGTTTTCCTTTACCGAGTGGACGCCAACCTGTCACGGCGATGTTCTCCTTTTTGCAGAAAGCACGCAACGGGACCTGTTGAAAAGGGGGGTTTATTTCAATTTGATTCACCATCGGTCGTACTTTGCAAACTGCGAGAACATCCTCAATATGGTGCTGGTTGAAGTTGGAAAACCCAATGGCTCTAACTTTCTTCTCCTCGTAAAGTTTCTCGAATGCCCGCCACGTTTCCAGGTAGGATTCTTTGTTAGGCCCGGGCCAGTGGATCAGATATAAATCGATGTAGTCCAGACCGAGTGCCTGACGACTCCGCTCAAAGGCGGCCAACGCATTGTCGTAGCCGTGATCGGTGTTCCACAACTTTGTGGTCACAAAGATCTCCTCACGAGGGACGTTGCTGGCCTTTAAGCCCGCACCGATACCCGCTTCATTCTTGTAAAAAAATGCAGTGTCAACGTGACGATACCCAGTTTCCAAAGCCCACTGTGTTACCTGGGTCGCTTCAGCGCCGTCTTCCGTCGCATACATACCAATACCAACCTGCGGCATCTTTACGCCATTGTGAAGGGTAATATACGGGCAGGAGGACATTAACTTTTTTCAAATTGTTACGATATGGTTGTTTTTTTTTTTTTGTTCGTTCTTTGTTTTTGTTTTTTGTTCGATTTTTGCTTCCTCAAAGCAGACAACAACTATTGAAATTAGAGTGGAGAAAAAACATCAGAAATATTAGGACGAAACTACAAGAACAGAGGCAAAAAGACACAAAAGGGGTAAAAAAAAAAGAAAATTACCTCCATATATGAAAAAAAATAAATATGTGTGTATTGATGAAACATATATGCATAGTAGTTTACATTCGTAAAAGACGCCGCTGCGTCAGTGTCGCTTCCATCCGTCCAAGCGTGTCATTCAGGTCTTGCGAACCATCGAAACGGAGCAAAACGCCAAAATCTGCGTATAAGAGGGTTGATAAGTGGTCCACCAGAGTACTACAAATATCGAGGTGACTCTCCATGTTAATCTTTCGTGACCATAACGAAACAGTGGACAGTTCTTGGCACGCCTCGACCAGACACGTCGTCCAACTATGAAGCTCCTGTGGCGAAGACAAGTCAATGTCGGATAGACTCAAATAGTGGAGGTTTCTCAGTAACTCTGGAGAAAAAACGTTGCCTGCGTCCGTCTTGGTGTCCGTGATGCCCACACGATTGCAGCTGAGGCGGACAAGATCAGGAGGAGGACTCTGAAGGATCGCCCGGACCGCCTCAGAGGATAGTTTAGGGTGTTCATCCAAGCAAAGCTCTGTTAATCCCGTACACCACGACAAGAACAAACCCACATTCTCGGCGTCCTCCACGGAAACGAGTTGATTTCGAGAAATGTGTAACACTTGAAGAGCGTACGCCTCAGATGTGGCAAGGTACAACTTGTAGAAATGGTTTCCGCACAACCCAGTCCCGTTTAAAAACAGCGAGGAGAGCTTTTGACAGAGGCAAACGAGCAATTCTAGTTCGTCCTGCCACAACATTTCGTGCAGGTCATTATGACTCAAATTTAGGTGTTGAATGTTACTGTTATTGACACCATCCAGAAGATGACGTAGACACGAACCCTGGTCTGACTCTTCTTCGCTCAAAGACTGAACGCATAGTCGGTTGCCTTCTAGACACAACGTAGAAAGGCCAACGTTACCCTTCAGTCCACGAGACAAGTAAGATATCGCACTACTCTGAAGATTACAGTAACCCAGGTCCAAGTACTCCAAAGTGGTGCTAGAAGCTACCGTTTCCGCAAAAGAAGAAAACCCCGGAGAAACGTAGTCCTTCACTTCCTCCTTCTGCTCCTCTCCGTCAGCGCCCTTCACCTTTTTGAATTTGGTGTTGAAGGGGTTATTACGGAGAATAAGCGTACGAAGTACCGAGTTGCGTTTTAATACATTACTCAACGACGAAAGCCCTTTGGATCCAATACCAGTGCTGCTCAAATCCAGGTAAACGATAGAATTCATGCCGGCTTTGGTGGGCTGTATTTTTAACTGCCAACTGCTGCAATCGGTTCCTTCAATCTCTTCAAACAGAAGTGCACTTTCGTCATTCTCGTTACCATCGTCGTTGTCGTCATCGCCGCTGTTTTTGTTCTCGATATTAGAAAATACCACTGGTGGGGCATCTTTTGCGTATTCGTCCTCCTCCTCCCCCTCACCGTTCGCACCACTACCTTTCTCGTAGGTACTGATGGCGGCATCGTGTTCCTTCACCATTTGGCTCCACTCCCTCACCTCCTCACTTCTCGTTCTAGCCCGATTTTCCACAGTTTCGGATATCAGACGGTCAATTTTTTCCTTTAAGCGTTCCTCAATTTGTCCGACTTCCTCCTCGTTTAGATTCACTTCGCTTTCTAACAAACGAGCAAGCGAGACACACCCCTTATCAGAAACCTTGTTACCACGTAATATCAGATATTGAATACGGGACCACCCAGACCGCTCAGAGCAGTAGTTAGCAATGAAATCATCCTTTTCCTTCTTTTTCTGGGCTCGAATAGTAGTCAGGAAGTTTGCGACAGTAAGAGATTCTTGTTTATAACTCTGTTTAATTTGTTTTCGTTGTCTGTCTTCCTCTTTGGCAACTTTTCGAAATAACTTGGAGAATTTCTTTGTCAGCATTTCAAGTCTTTCTGCCGCTTCCTGAGCAGCTTTTTCTGCCGCCTCCTCCTCATCCAATTCGAGAGACTCTTCCTCTTCTTGCTTCTCCTCATCCTCCTCCCCTGCACTTTTTGGGGTGGGTTCCTCTGGTGCAGCCTCCTCCTCCTCCTCTCCCTCCTCTTCCCCTGCTGGCTCTTCCTCATCTTCCAAATCCTCTGCCTCGCTGACCTCCTCATCTGAGACACTCATGCCCAGCAACTCCTCTATAGGGATATCGTCCTCTTCCTCCTGGGGTAGGTCTTCGGGGAGCAATAAAGTGTCAGAATCGCACAATGCATCTACAAGACTTGTAACTGCCTCTACGCTCAGATTGTTGTACGCCAAGTTGAGAAAACGAACAAATTTGTTGAGTTTCATCAACTCTGACAGTGGTTCAATTGCCGACTCTTCGTATTCCTCCAGACCGAGATCATTCCCCTCCACATTGAGGTGGACTAACGTACTGTCCTTTATAGCTTCAAATAAGGGAGTTGAAACACTACCCAGACCACACCTCACTAAAGAAAGCTCTTTAAGAGATGTCCCTTTCTCTATTAAACCCAAAAGACTCGTATCCTCCTCTGTGGGGGTGTCTGAAGTTGAAAAGGACTCTAACTTTGTGAGTAAAACTTTATTTGCTTCGATACACTTCAACACCGCATCCAATGGAACGGTTTCTGACAGAGACGGGAGAATTTCAATACTAGCAACACTATTGGAAACGGTAAAACTTTTGCTTTGGGCCTCCTTTCGCGTAATTCCTTCCAGCAGCTGAGTAATATGATCAGCAGGTACAGAAAATTTAGAAACTCCCACGAGATTCTCTTCCGTCGTAAAACCTTCATGAAGTATAAGAGCGGCTTTTTCGAACTTGCTGTTCTCCAAAGGTCCCAACATTGAACTTCCAATACGAATAGGAAAAATACCCATATTTGTACGAGAAGCAACCACTGATGCGCTGAACTGTTGTCCAACCCCGACTTGCTTCAGTGAACTTACCACATTAAAAGCAGCTCTGTCGTTATGCGCTGCTACGGCACCATGTTCGGAAACGGTATCCCTAACTTGAACACCGACATTTCCTCCAACATGTGAAGCATCAAACTGTAGGTTGGTATCAGGAGACACCGACGGACACCAATTCCTCTTCATCAAAATAATAAAGATCTTTAGAAAATTGAGGTTAAAAAAAAAATTCTTTTTTGGAAATATCTGAGCACTCACGCACACGTAATTCATTAAAAAAAAAAATTGTATATATTCACACAGAAATAGTAATAATAATAATAATAATACAAGAGGAACGAACAAAAATAATACCACCATAATTTTACAACGAACGTTCGCGTTTTCTTTTTTTTTCGGAGCGAATGGCTCGGCGCAGCCTTTTTTGCTGCTCCACTGCTACGGTGGCAGTTGGATTTAATTTTACAACAAAGGCCCCTTCATCGCAAATAGGACACTTTGTATTATTAGTGTGGTCTTCTTCATTTAGTACAGTCTCAGAGACTACATGACCACAAGGCCAAAGACCTACAAACTCCCTATTACCCAGTAGAGAAGTGAAGCCTGTTATGGGACATTCTATTATTTCTGAATCGCATTGCAAATTGCAAACATCAGACAGACTATTCAACTTCAGCGTGTCAGAATCCAAGGGTTCCCTTTTGCCTTCTTTGACACTCAGCAAATATTCCAGCACGGATTTTTTTGAAAAAATATTCCCAAAAAGATCAAAAACAAGAGGAACCTCCAAATTCTCGAGTGACAACGGGCATGTCCTCCACCTTGCAACTCTCTCTTCACCCGTATTCTTCTCTAATTGATCCGAGGAAAGTTCGTACTGCTTTTCAGACGTAAGTAGACTTCGTTTATTTCCTAAAGCCTGGCCATCACCGCCCATTTAATACAAAATAATGAGAAGCTGAAGTGAAACAAAATAAAAAAAAAACAAGAAGGAAACTAAACAGATGAAAGAATGGGAAACAAGTATATACATAAAAAAAAAAAAAAGCATATATACCTGAGCGTTATAACCCTATTTTATTTTTTATTTTTGGTAAAACAAAGTACATAAAAACAAGCAACTGTTTTTAGTGAATACATATTAAACTGTACAATGGAACCCGATACTTAGGTAGAGTCAGCTAGGCGGATTAAGCATTAAGAAGTGCGGATGACTTCTTTGAAGCTTCGAAATCGTAAAACATATCTACAGCGTCCCGTTTAGTGTCCCGTAAATTATACACTTCCCCAATTGTTTTAGACAGATCGTATATAATGTTTAGAGGCTCTACCTTTTCCTTCCACAGTTTAACATCCGCAATCGACCCTCCGTGTTTGGCAATGATAGACTCCTTTACGGCGAAAATACTATCTATAGAATCAAATTCTTTAACGCTATCGAACACCGGGATACCCACCATTTTAAGGGAGACTTTGACCTTTGACATCCGCTTTTCTAAATACCTAAATAAAGTTTAGTGAAGTTCAATATTAGTGTGTCTCTGTTAGCAGAAAGAATAAAAATTAAAATTAAAACTCAGAAACAGAAAGTGTCAAATGAAGGGATAGAAGCAAGGAAAGTACTTATATTTTTCAATAATACGCAAGAGATCAGCAGGTTAAATGGTGAAACAGGTCCAAATAATAGTAAAAAATCAGAAAAAAAAATATTTACGACTATTAATATTAAAAGTTTAGTCGATTTAAAAGTGGTATCCATTACCCAACAGAGAGCTAATCCAGAATAAAGCTTTTGGTTCAAGTGGGGGAAATATGAAGTCAAAAAAAAAAAAAAACAGGATCATCCACACTAATATTAAGTGGTTCCCGTAGTGCAAAAGAAACACGGATAAAAAGAAAAAAGAGGAGTTCAACTTTGATTATAAATCGTAAAATATATGTTATATAAATACTGAGTCTCGTAGAAGTGCTTTATTATACCTTGAACAACCAAGTATATTAAATATTATATTATTATTTTTTAGACCCCTTTACCTTTGCGAATAGTAAGTAAAGAAATCAAAATACATCTCAAAAGAATAAAAACAAACAAAGGAAATATGACCCCTCAAAAAAAGAATAGTAAGAAGAAAAAAAATTGCAAAGATAGCTTCCTCACATCTTGCGACTCACTTCGCTAATAATCAAAATATTAGTCATACTAAAAATAAAAATAATCTAATTAACGGATCTAAGTAATCAACTGAGCTCTACCTAAAGTGGTAGCGACCATATTACACATTACGCTTTGGCAAATTTATCTTCAAAAGAAGAAAAGTCTCTTAACAATCGTTATAGGTGTACATCAGCGTAGTGTAAACATCGCGAACCTAAAGCAATATTAAACTAATTACAGATGTAAACTTTTTTAAGTGCTCTTTCGAAGCCCTATAGATAAATTAAACCGTTATATTTGATGTACTTAATTTAATAGTATAGTTAATTAACAGCCTTTATACTACAAAATTGGAGGAAGGGGAATAAACTACCAAACTAAGACAATCTCGGCACTATACCAATACTAGTGGGTATGGTGTAAATACTGCCGTGGTTCCTGTACATTGGTTATTCATTCGCTGTCAGATTTATTTTTTAATGCCCTCTCTTAAAAGAAAAAAAAAACACTTGAATTCCCATTCAAAGCTTGAAAAAGGACATTGTGATTTATAGTATGAATCAAAAATGTAGGGGAACAAAAGCATCACTATTACAGTTTGTACTAAGTTGTATTATTATAGATATCTAAGACCCCAACGGTTAACTGGTCTTAAAAAATAATAATTAAAAATAACCTGTAAGGAAAACAGCGCTAGCCGTAACGTTAAACAGTAAGCCGGTACAGCGAATCACAGTGTCTATAAAGAAAATAGGTTAATTTCCACTTGATATGCAAAAATAAAAAGAGAGGAACGAACACGTTTATAGACTGAATAAAAAGAGAAAAAAGGTCGACGCGTCCCCAAACTACCCATTTCCACAAAACAAAAACAGCTAAAAACAGAAAAAAAAAAGGGAGTAGCTAGCAAAGTTACATCCTCTATTTAAATGCATTGTATTTTTCCCTCTGTGATTGTCTTCTACGAAAAAATGTTAGTATTATTGTTCTATATGATTTCTCATAAACAATTAAAAAAAAAAAGGAGCCGCTCTACAGCCAGAAATAAAATAAAAAATATATCATAATATCAGAGCACACACCACAATGAAAACTAATAGTAAATCAGTACTCAGTTTGTATCGCCTACTATACCAAAATACAACAAACAATACTTCGTATTTTAAACTTGATAGACTTCCAGAAAGTGTCATCTAGTGGAATACGACGGTAAAGAATTGTTATACTTTACGACCTGTGAAAAAAATTGCAAACAAAAAAACAAGCGTCGTTCCGGTTTAAAGTCTTCACAGCGCAATAGTTTAAAAGTGTTTTCTAAAAGGCAGAAATCTTTCAAAACGGATCGCAACACTCACTGTTTTAAATATAGGAATTTCTTAAACACTGCTTCTCTTTGCTTTTCGTCTTGCTGAATAATTTGTAATTTTGGGTATCGTTTGTGTTTCTCGTGGGGGTGACTAACCTGTGCCTCAGGGCTCTGCCTACCGTCCGGATTTATCGGCGCCAATGGACCCCCCCCTCCCCCGGCGCCGGGCCCCTCTCCCCTCGCGGGCAGCGCCAACCTCGCCCCGGCACCAACCGGCCGCCATACCATCTGTGAAAAACTGGCCCCCAGCGCTAACACAAGCAGAAGAACCCTTTGGTTTTTCTACTTGCGGGCACTTGGTTGCTGGTCCACGCGGCGGTGCGGCTCTCGCCAAAGGCAACCTCGCACCGCAATCTCCGCATACCCCTCGCAGGTAAAACTTCATGAAATATACCCACAGGTCTTCGTTGTAATTTTTGTTTTTAAACTGTTGCACGAAAAAACATTTCTCACTTCAGTGCCCAATTTTACCCCCTCCTTTTTTTTTTTTGATCCTAGTTGGAAAAATGACGGAATCGTATGACCAATTGATGAAACTTATTGTCGTTGGAGACAGTGGTACGGGAAAAACTTCTTTACTTCATCGGTTTATCGAAGATACATTTCGGGAGGACCAGTCCCAAACTATTGGGGTAGAGTTTGGTTCGAAGCTATTAAACTTAGGGAACACTGTGGTGAAATTACAGATTTGGGATACTGCGGGTCAGGAACGGTATAAATCTGTCACAAGAAGTTATTATAGAGGTGCAGCTGGTTGCCTCATAGTGTACGACAAAACAAAGAGATCCTCTTTCGAATCGGTACCGGAGTGGTTGGCCGATGTGCGTCAACTGTCGGGAGAAGATACTGTAGTTATGATGGTAGGAAATAAAAAGGATCTTGCTAAAATTGGTGAAAATAACCAGGTTCCCCATAATGAGGCTTCCCTTTTTGCTCAACAGAACCACATTCTTCATTTTGAGACTTCTGCCGCGTCAGGTGAATTTGTAAGCGATGCTTTTCTCAAAGTTGTAAAAACTGCTATTTCAGCTAGTAAAAACGAAAGGGAGACTGGTGTTATACTAGAGGAAGGTACTGAAAGAGAAAGTGGTTGTGCATGCTAAAACACACGTTACTTTCTCAGAGAGAGCAATTATGTGGTGTGGCACTAGACAATAGTACCGTTAATGGATCAGAAAACATTTATTCATGGAAAGTAGGAAAAGAGTGGCTATGTGTAAAAACTAAATCTTGTTTTCTTTTTTTTTAAAAAAAAAAGAGAAGATAAACTATACGTAAAAGCTCGTGTTAATTTCCTTTGCGTGTCTTTTTTTTTTTCCGTTTGAATCTTTCGAAAATTTACATTTTCGTAACATCGTTACTGTTCACTCTTTTTGCAGTGGGAAAATATTTTTAGGGTTGTACGACTCCGCTTGTTCCTCCTTTTCTAGTTGCTATATTCCCTAGCGTTTTTTTCTTATTGTTATTATTACTGTTTAGTAAAATCACAATCAAGGGAAAACGTGGCAATATATTTCCACAACAAAATACGCAGCCAGTAGTTGCGAAATAAACTTTGGCTGCTGATTACCGCCCTGTGACAAGCTAGTCTTTAAATAAAAATATAGTAATAGATGAAATTTGACCTTTAACTGTTTGTTGTCCAGTGAAACGACTTAAATGTTTTACGTGAAAAATAAAAAAATAGTTCAATGCCTACTGGAGTTGTTGGTTGTTCTTACCCACAAAAGAAGTTTTGACGTCTGTAACTAACAAGTTTAGCACTGCGACGAATGCCGTGACGAATCTATTTCTATATAGGTATATACACATATCGTACTATTTATGATTTATGATAGGGCTGCTTCAATTAACGTACCTTCGGTGACGTAAAAAATAAAAATAAAAAAGTAATTGGTCACTTCTGTTAACGACCTTATTTTTTTTTTTTTTGTGCGTTGTGACGAAGTCAATATGGATACGATTAAAGAGATATTTTTCTGTTAGCTAACTAATATGCGGCACCACCGGTAGAACGTGCTTTTCTAAACGTTTTGTATCTAAGCAAACTCCGTGCACTTTCTCAAACATAGCACATTCTATTTATGTATGGGCTTCTCTAATCTGACCACTTATATTTCTAACTCTAACTTTATGTTGCGTTTTGGGAACAAGTTTGCTTTCTGTGTAGATTACCGCTATCTTTTCACTACATCTGCGCGGAAAGGAGTGCATATCAATTTCGTTTCTTTGTTTCTATTGGGGTTGAAGACCAACCGTTTTATACCCCTCTGCAATCATTTCGTTTTTCACCACTTTTTTTTTTTGTTATTTACTCTAATAGTGACGATTTTGAATCTTTTTTTCTGTTCTTCCTATATATTTATGTGATCAACCTTTCACTTCTTCTTTTTTATTTTTATAATCCTTTCTAGCAAACTTTTCAGTCAAAGGATTTTCGGTACATTTTTTTTTTTGTCCCTTTTACCTTTTTTTTCTTTTATTCTTTTAGTAGTTGCCGATGGACATTCCTCCCAAGCCTCATTCAAGAAATATCCATCAACAGAAACTATGGCATGTCTACGCTCAGTATAAACCAGTTTATGTAGCCTTGACACTGCTGATTTGCGCAGTGTGTCTTATTCCTTGTGGTGTTGCTGTTATTGTTTACAGTGACCGGAATACTGAACTGGATGTACGGTATGACAATATTAGTGATTATGTATATACGGTAGGCGGCGCTGGTGTGAATGCGGTTGACTTTAATTTTGGTGGAAGTACCTTTTCAACCGGTAAAGTGGTAAAGGTTAATCTTACTTTAAAGAAAAGTCTTTCGGCTCCCGTGTATATTGAGTACAGAGTAAGAAATTTTTACCAAAATTATCGTCTTTTCTTAGCGTCATTCTCGATAGTTCAAATGTACGGAAGAGGTTCGAACCTCCCCGATGACTGTAAACCGTTCAGGTGGCCAGGGGAGAACATCGATGATCGGCAAAGTGGTTATTATAATCCTTGTGGAGCCCTGGCGTGGTCCATGTTCAATGATTCCTTGAGCCTGTATTCCGCCGATGGTACCTTGATTTGTGCGGGGGACCAATTCTCTGTTGACGGCGAAAGTCTTATTTCGCAGCAATGCCGTAAGAAGGGTATAGCATTAAAAAGCGATGTAGATAAAATTTACCAACCACCACACGAAATGAAGGATGCTAAGGGTCCTATGTGGACTCACGCTGGCGACACCGGATCGTCTGACCCTTTTTTACAAGCGGGCTACTATTATGGTGAACCAGGACACCGTATACCATTGTCAACCGATGAAGATTACATTGTATGGGTGAACGCGGGGTATTTAGCTGATTTTGCAAAAATGTATAGAATTGTAGATAAAGATTTACCAGCTGGTGATTATTACTTCGAGATAACAGAGAATTTCGATGTGGTTTCTTTTAATGGGGAAAAGCACGTTAAACTCGTAACGCGAAACTGGATCGGAGGGAGACACCATGTCCTCGGAATTTTGATGACTGTTGTCGGTTCCGTATCGTTTGTTTTTGCAGTTTGTGTAATGCTAATATCCTGTGTAAAATATCACGACCCTAATACTCTATAATTTTTCTTTCCCCTACTTTAACCTGTGTTTATATATAAATATATATTTTGAACTACTTCTGTTTGTGACCATTGTTTTACTGCTTACCTCTCTATTTTTAATCTTCTCTCTTTCCTTTTCTGGTCTTCTCTCTTTTATTCTTAATATATACACATATATATATATTTAACTATAATAAAGTCCCCTTTCGTTTTTCTCATTCTTTTCGTTCACACTAACAAGCATGTCTTGGCAAGCGTATATCGATGACAGCCTTATTGGCAGCGGTTTCATGCACAGTGCAGCTATCGTAAGTCTCGCGGACGGAAGTTACTGGGCATACGGTGGTACGTCTATTCCTCAGCCTGCTGAAGTGAAGCACATTCTGGCATGCATCAGCGACCTTTCCCTGGTGCAGAGTTCCGGAATTACCGTCGGCGGAGTGAAGTACTTTGGTCTCCGATCCGGCACGGACGGCGACAGCAAATATATCTTCTTCAAGAAGGGCGCGGCCGGCGGTTGTATTTACACCACCAAGCAAGCGTTCATTGTGGGTGTCTATGGTAATCCAACTGAAGCCTCCTCCATTGATGCAGAACTGCACAAGGAGAACAAAAATGCAGCCCCCGTCAATCCGGCCGATTGCAATGCGACCGTCAAGCGCATTGCCGACTATCTTGTGAAACTGGGCTATTGATGTAATTTTCAATTTTTGTGTGACTCTTCCTTTTTTTTTATTTTTATCTTCCTTTCCCATTTATGTTAAAAAGTATAGGTGATTTTTTTCTTTATTAGTCCTTCGGATTGATAATTCATTTTTTTTTTTTACTCCTTCTTGCAGTTTCGTTGTCGTTTCCGTTGATGGAATGCAAATTTGGCAGAAGTAAACTGTTTTATTTTTCTCCCTCTCTCTTTCTTTCTCTTTTATTATCTTGACATTACTTTGACTTTAGAGTTAGGAATGTTATGTTTCCCCATAACTGCTTCAGAAACTGTGTGTGCCACTGTGGTCGTGTAATTTGTCCAAATTGTTCTAGGCTGTGCGCTTCGTGCGACACTTTGGTCTGTTTCAGCTGTCTGCCCGCTAATATGTCACACTGCCGAAGGTGCTGTATTGCTTTTTTCAGTAATCATCGCTATCGGTTATGACAGGCTTTCAGTTTTATCGATTGTTGTGAGCGGCGAGTGTTGTATTTTTCTACCTCGTCGCTAAATTTCAGTGTTTCTTCGCCTTCTCACTCCTGGTCCCTCTCCCTCTTTCCCAGTGTGTTCATCTAGTTTTTCTTGACCTTTTAATTTTCTTTCTTTATTTATTTCTCTTTTTTTTTTCCTTCTTAACCGTGCTATAGTAGTCATGTTCTCAAGAAGAGTTAGTAAATGTGTGATTCCTTTAGTGAAGTCCACCAGCTTTAATGCACCTTTTCAATGCACGTTAATGAAGCCCGTTGCGATGACACCAACTATTCTACCGCGGATGGATAAATCGATGCCCACACAACTTATCATACCAGAAAAATGTGAAAGCATCACTTGTGGTACAGGTCAGCCAGCACAGCGGGGCCGCCGAAAGCCACTGGTGTGGAAGCGGAGAAAGCCTTGGTTTGATCATCAATGGTCTTTAGATCTTCAAAGAGTAAAGAAGGGCCCGGAAACACCCTACTTCCCTGACGGTGTTCCCTTCACCCAAATCCGCGCATTTCAGTCCTTTGCTGGCCGCTCGTGGAAAATTAACGCCGGACGGCGGAGGAAGATTCGGCTCTCTCTCAAACGAGGACGTCGAAAGCTTCTTTAGTAGTTAGGCAACTTTTTTTTTTTTTTTTAAATCATTGCTGAGGTAAAGTTTGTGGCTAAGCTCGAATCAGGCGTTTTCGAGGAAATAATAACAAAAGTTCTGAACGACAATGCTCTCCATTTACTCTCTTTCTCGGTTTATTGACCTACTGTTACCCTTTCCATATAGTTAGACTATGAACTCTGAAGATCCATACAGCATATGCGATGAACAGAGCGACATCTGGCGAAAGTGTATAGAGAAAGAGTTGGGGAATAAAACAGCCGCGACTGTATGCGAGGAACCCAAAAAAATCTTTGACCTTTGTATAGCGAGCTGGAGAAAAGCAGTGGGCCCATCGGTTCGTATAAAGGGAAGAAACGAGGGGGAGCCACCGGATCAGTGTGCTGCCATGTCTTGCTTGGTGGGAGAGTGTCTCCGCAAATACAACTACGACTTTGGACGTTGCAAAGAACCAATGAATTGCTTCAAGCATTGTGTTAAAAGCTTTTACGGGTCGGAATATATCACAGAGTAGCCCCAAGAAAGGCATTAGTTTTATCATTAGTTTTTTTTTACATCATTATTATTACTTTTATTGTTATCAAAACTATTATTATTCGTCTTGGTACTGTTCATTTATTATAAGTTTATGCTTAACCTTTCCGTCACACTCGTGCCCCAACATACACCTTGTCTTTCTTTTTTTCCCTTTATTCTGTATGTTCAGTCCGTCATAGAATGGATTCTTTTAAATCTTTGGCCGTTGGGGCCAATTTCAACACTTCAAAAAATGTAAAGGCAGCCAAACTGTTCCGCTCTAACTCGACCTCAAAAGGTGGGGGTTCCGCTTTACCAACTTCCACTTCCTCCGTTTTGGCACTCCCCCCGGCGAGTCTGTTGTCTTTCGATTCCGCCCCTACTTCTAGCACTGCGTCAAAGGCACAGGCACCTGGGGAGCGCAGCGTTCAGGAGATGGACGACAAGCCCATTAAGGAAATGTCGTTCAAGAAAAAGAAAAACATTTGGAGAAAAAATGACCTAAAAGTGGAAGGTACCGATTTACCTGCCCCCATTGAGCACTTTTCCAGTCTGGTGCGCCCACCGCTAAATGTTCCTCGTCATGTGGTGAACAACCTCTTTGAAAGGGATCACAAAGTGCCCACCCCGATACAGATGGCGGCGATACCAGCGCTGATAGAGCAGCGGGACGTGCTGGCGTGTGCCCCGACAGGATCAGGGAAGACGATATCCTTTCTTGTGCCAATGTTTGCCCTGTTGAAGGAGCCTAATCCCGAGGCTGGGGTTCGTGCCCTTATTATAAGTCCGACCCTGGAGCTCGCCCAGCAGATTGAGCGTGAGGCATTTTTCCTGATGAAAGGAAAACGTTGGAAGCTGGTGCAACACGGTCAGTCTACCAAGAACAAGGATATTTTTATTTCCACCCCGGGTCGTGTCGCAACGTTGATAGAGAAGAAGCTCATTGACCTGTCCGCAGTGGAGTACCTTGTATTTGACGAAGGGGACCGACTTTGGGATGAGAAAACGGATTTTCTCCAAGTAGTGGATATTATTCTCTCGGCGTGCAAGAGGGAAAACAAAACGATTTCATTGTTCACCGCCACTCTGGATGAGCGGATCGAAAACGCTGCGCGATCGGTGATGAAATCAGATCCTGTACGCATTATTGTTCGCGGTCGACAAGTTGTGAATAAAAACATAGTGCAGCGTCTTTTATTCTGTGGCAATGAGGTAGGGAAAATAGTAGCGATTCGAAACCTTTTTCGGGAAGGGGTCAAACCTCCTATTCTTATTTTCGTTCAGAGTATAGAGCGTTCAAAGGACCTCTACGATGAGATTCGCACACAGAATATTCCCATGTCGATCATGAATGCCAAAATGACTCACGAGGAACGAGAAAGGGTGGTCACGGACTTTCGACTCGGCAAGGTTTGGGTGCTGATCACCACCGAGCTTCTTTCCCGAGGTATTGATTTCAAAAATGTGGGAACTGTGCTGAACTTTGACTTTCCCATCTCTGTGGATTCCTACATTCATCGAGTGGGAAGGACAGGGAGGGCTGGAAAGACGGGGACGGCTATCACGTTTTTCACCGAAGACGACCGGGAGCGTCTACCATCCATCGCGAAGGTGCTAAAGGAATCGGGCAGCCCAGTGGAGGACTGGATGCTGGAAATCAAAGTAGGTAAAAAGACAAGTCGTCGTCTTGCACACACCACACCGCACCGAGCTATAATCAGTACACGCAAGAAAATGTTGGTCGCAGGGAAGCGGACCGAAAAGATGTACCAACGACTGGCGGAGTCTAAGGCTTCGAAACGGGGTAGAGATGAAGACGAGGAGGATGACTCCAATGATTCCGATTAGGGAGTTTCCGTTACTGTTTTTCCCCTTTTACCTTTTTTTTTCTTGAATTTGTTAACTGCGTTTAAGTCTTAAATTTCGTCTCTCTCTGATGTTTTTTTTTTTTTTTGTTGTTGTTGCTGTTGAGTTGTTCTTCTCCGACTGGATGGTTCGAATAGCAACAATCCTCCCCCCTTTTTTCTTCTGTAGCACGACGTTTGTTACCAAATACTCCTAGTATTTTTGTAATGTCCGACGGTGAAGATCCAAACGTCAAGACTAGTAACTTAAATATAGCTGTAGTGTTGGAAGGGGAGGATTCGTTTTGGTTATGCGAACTAGCAAACCAAAAAAAACCGTTAGTTCCGGGATGGAAGACGGTGAAGGCCTTCTGGTTGTATCCGTTTGAGGGGGACGTTCAGCGGTTCGCTACAGTAAAGGGGTTTAAGGAAACGGATTCCGTCTTTGAGATTGATAGAAGCGCGTACTCGGAAATTCTAAGTGGCGCCACTATTGCTGTGGATATCGTAGTGCGTTCTATCACGTTAAATGGCGAAAAATTCGGCTTCGTTTCTTATGAGGAAATGAAAAGAGTGGAGGAAGCTTATAAAGCCTTTCTGAAAAGGGAAAGTGTTTCCATTCCCAACCCCACCGAAAGCATTTCGGAAAAAACACAGTCAACAATTCGGGTGAAGGAAACCATGCGAGCGAAAAAAGTAGAGGAGGAGAAACCAAAGACGGTGACGGAAGAGAAGCCAAACACTGCGACGGGGGGGAAACCAAAGATACCAATAGGGGAGAAACCACAAGAGCACAATAGCGAGCGGCGTGTGACGAACCGAGAGAGTGGATTTTCGGCCCCTGTGAAAGTATTCAACCCTACTGTGATTCGCGGAACGGTGTACCGAAAGGGGACGCACTGTAGCACCGAAGCTTTCCACTGGAATGCCTACTACATCGCCCGTAAAAACAAACAAGTGTTTGTCGTCCCTGTCGAGTCAAACATCAAATATGGATTTTGTGTGACTAGTATTACACTGGAGGACACTTCTCTATTCGTGCTATTTGAGACGCCCTTTAATTCTAGTGAGGTGTTCGTGAGCCGCTGCACCGATGTCGTGCCCGTCTCTCGGCATACCGTACTAGGACCACCGGGGGAGCGAATACTGCTCCTTACTACACATCACACTTCATCGACGAAACGGCCGAGGAGTGAAGATGACGACGGTGCGACTAAAACTTTTAGAGATCGTCCTGCCATAGACGAAAAGCCTGATTCCCCGCGCCAGCAAGCGAATGACCGCAGTTCCACATTGTCTTTGGTAGGCTTTAATAAATGGTCCGACGCGGAGGGGACGTTGCCACCGGTCAGTGAACTCAGTGCACAGTATCCCTTCCACAGTAGTGGGTCTCCCACCTCTGGGATGTATACTGCAGTGCTGGAGGACGGCGTAGCAGTTACTTACACTAGTGCTATCGCGTCCAAATACAATGTTCAGAAGTCCAAAAGGACAACACTTGGTGGCAATACCCCTGCTGATGCAGACATGCGAAGTTTGTTGGAGAACATTCAACTCGCAAAAGAGCTGGTAAAGAAGTGAGTGTTTTCTTTTTGTTTTTGGTGTTATAGAAAGGTAATTGTTTTTTCTTTTTGTTCACTCCTTTGATCGTGGTGGCTTGCACATTCCATTCTCATTTAGTGATACATTTTTTTATCTCTTCTTTCCGTTATCATTGTCTTAAAAAGAAAGAAAAAGATTATAGAAATGCTTCGGTTTCGCAGGTTTTCTAATCCGGGGACTTTGTCATTTGTCAGATATGTGTTCCAAAGTAAAGAGTTTCTAGCTGCTTCAAAGGACTTGCCCACAACGCCCAGTGGAAGAAACCCTTACGATGTGTTGGAGATTTCTGTGACGAACACCTTAACACTAGAGGATATTTCTAAACAATTTCGTCAACTTGTGGTCAAATTTCACCCAGATCAACCTGGTGGGTCTACTGAGAAGATGTCTGAAATTAATCTGGCCCACAAAATTATCAAAGAGCACCACGAAAGTGTGTTGAAACGTATGAAAGCGGAGGAGGCATCGGTAAAGACGAATGATGCCTACCGTCAACATCGCCATGCGAGGGCGGAGCGCGACGAGGACCTCGGACGCACCGGAGGAGTGAACAGACGGAATGTCCGGGCGGAGAGGGAGGCGACCCGTGGCCGTGCGCGGTCCCTGAAGGAGATTGAAACCCAGTGGAGTAAAATAAAGGAGGACACCGACGAAGCGGTGAAGAGTATGTGTAATCGCTACGAGTTAGCGGTTCAAATGGGGACCTTTTTCAGGAAGACTTCCTCGTTGAATGAGATCACGGTGAGGGAAAGATGGCTCCGAAAGTCGTTTATAAAAGGTATCTGGGAAGATGTACATGAACTAAGAGGAGAGCTGTTGCGCCGTGGGGCTAGGAGCGCCCAACAATCCGAGCTAGCAGAGGAGATGGTTAGTTTCGCCTCGCAGACACAACGAAAACTAAACGAAGATTTCCAACGCGTGTGCCAGCAAAGTGTTCAAGCACAGTCGAGGCTGTACCTGGAGAGGGGGTTAGGGATAGTGATTTTTCTTATAGTGTTTGTAAAATTCTGGAAATGGTTTTTCATGTTTGTATTCAATAATAGCATGACCGTAAGATTTCGGGAGGCAGCCTTAAACTAACAGTCCTAATCACATAACTTTTTTTTTTGTTTTCCCTTTTAAGATGGCTTAGGTCTTTTTTTTTTTCGTTTTTACTTTTATGTTTTTGTGCTGGTATTATTCTGAACAGATTCAATGATTAGTGAGCTAATTACCTCCTTCTCTCCTCCCTCACTTTTTTTTCTCGTTTTTTAACATGGAAAGAAAATGTCTGAACTGAAAGAAAGGCCCACCAAGTCGGTAAAGGTATTGGTGGACGACCCATCGGACGGAGATTATCAGACCCCATCTGCGTATCTTAAACGGGGAGGAAACTTGGGAAGAATAATTGCGCATTGTTTGACCTTTGCGGTTGTGTTTCTCTTCTGTATTTTGGTTTTCCTGGTGTATGCGATTGGCGTTGCTAAACCGCCTGTATCACCACCACCTAATGAACAGGAAGACCACCACCACCGCAGGTCGTCCTCAGAAACGAAAATGCACGAGGAAACCCTTGAGGAATTGTCAAGGTATCTCTCACTGCTGAAAAGCCGAAGGATGCTGGGGAGTTTCATTCAGAGTGTGGAGGATAGTAAAATTTTAAAAACGGCCGTAGCGGTGGATAAATCCTTTATGCAGATCATACCCTTGTACCGTTTGGGTGGTGAGAGTGAGGTGGTGGCGGCGACGGAGTTGTGGAGCTGCTTGGCTTTGCGCCACTACCTTCTTTCGACATCGGTTCCCTCTCCTTCGCCCTCTTCTCAAAATCTACGGGAGGCAAGCTTTGTGGCCAACCGCTTGTACTACCATCCTATCCGACGGTACACCACCCTTTCCGCCTTCAGTAAAGAGACCTCGAAAACGTTGGAGGCGTGGCAAGGTGCGGTGGGTGCTACACTTCCTTTGGCCCATGGACCTGCGCTGCGACACAATCCTCACACGCATAAGCGAATGGAGGACATTATACGGCACCTGGGGGACACCAAGTTACCTCAGGAAAAGGCAGATAAACCGACCATCTTTATTAGCTTTGCCGCCTATCGCGACGTGGAGTGTGCACCAACCCTTGTCGACATTATGCAAAAGGCAAAAAACATTCATCGTATTCACGTTGGAATAGCCCAGCAGAATAGGGCGGAGGATCCTTTCCCTTGCATTACCCCAGCACTGCGGGTGCCGATACCCTGTTACAGTCCCCTCCCCCCAGGGTCGACCGAGGACCCCGCCAGCGCCTTCTCCAGTCGTCTCTGTGTCTTTTCCGATAATATTAGAATACGTCAAATTCGCGCGGAGCGGGCACGGGGACCGACGTTTGGGCGGTTCTTGGCGTCCCTCCTCTACCAGAATGAAGATATGGTGCTAGTATTGGACTCGCACAATCGTTTCAGACCAATGTTTGACTCTTTGTTGGTTAGCATGCTTGGAAAGATTGGGGAACCGAAAGCTGTTTTTTCGCACTACCCCGAAGCCTACACCGAGGGGAACTATTTTAATCTGTACAGTCCCTCCACGACGTACTTGTGCCGCTGCGAGTTTACTGAATTTGGTTACCCAAAGTTTTTTGCGAATGTCGTGAACGCCAACACCGGCTACAAAAACATTCGACGAAATGAAAAGTACTCCCATATTAAAGCTTCTCAAGTGGACCCCAGGAATAACTATGTCCTCCCGCAGCCCTTTATCGCCGGGGGTTTCTTGTTTACGAGTTTTTTACTAATGCGGGAGGTTCCCTTCGATCCCTTTCTGGGTAGTATCTTTGATGGAGAGGAATTTCTGTACGCCGTTCGCCTTTGGACTCACGGGTTCAACCTCTACTCCCCTCCTCTCAGTGTGGCGTATCACTTCTATGGACGGCCCACCGCCCCTAAAGTGTGGGACGATAAAAAAGACTATTTTTATGTGGAACAGGCCAAATCTCGTGAGCGGATACACCTTCTAGTCCACACCCGAACAAAGGCAAAGGAAAATAAGCTCCTTGTCCCTCCCGACCACCCCGCCCTTCACACCGGTGTGGATCTGAGTCGGTATGGGACAGGGGAGGCTCGAGAGGTGGAGGAGTATTACCAGTATTCTGGAGTGGACCCTGTGGCCCGAAAGTGCCCTACAGATTGGTGTTGATATTAAACGATGGTGTAGGTGTATTAAATAGCACTGCTTTTTTTTTTTTTTGATTTTAGCTTCCACTTTTCTTCGGTGTGTCAGTAGTATAGGTAGATCGATGCTTCGGTCCTCATGCGTGTGTGTGTGTGTTTGTGTGTATCTTCTTAGGTTTCCTCAAACTCTTTTCCTCCCTTAATCCGCTTGGATTTTTTTTCATTTTTCTTCTCAAAGCTTTCAATGCCAAAGAAAGGAGTTAGTACTTCCGCCTCCCTGGACCCTTACGAGACGGAAGGCCAGGATGCTGTGGATAATGTAAAGCTTCAAGAGTGGCTGACCCGAGTGGAGGCTGAATTTCAAAGTAGTCGTAGTCCTTTTCTGGCGGCAGAGTCTATTCTAAAGCAGCTAGATTTAGTGGCGGGTAATTTTCATCAGGTGGATAATTTATACCTTACCACTGCGTTGACTGTTTTAAACGATGCGCTCCCTTTTTAAACGAGGATTTCGAGACATTGTTACCGCCTGTCTTCAAGAAGTAATGCCAGTAATATTTTTCAACCGGAATGATTTGATTGATGCTTCAAAGAAGGGACAAATCTTGTACTCGAGTGCCTTTCTTCGGGTGTATCGGCTGTACGAGGTGTGCAATGAGTCCCTCGAGCGCTACAAGGGAAGGTCCTCGACGGAGAGACGGGTAATGAATCGTGTCCTGTCACAGCTGGATAGCCTCTGGTTAAAGTCTTGTTTTATGAAGTGGAGGGCACACTGCCGTAAAATAAAAGAGATGAAGACGCGCTTTAGCTACCTCCTGGAGCGAGGGGTAGCGGCTAGCATTCTTCCCCCCTTCATTCACCGCTGGCGACAGTTGGCCCATCAAATCACAATGAACGCCAAAGTGGCGCATAGTAATGCCTTGGCGAAACAACTGGAGGAACTGAAGGAGTCAGAGAGAGAGGTTCGTAATCGGTACGAAGAGATTAACGAGGAAGTGAAGGAAAAGATGAAACTGGTGGAAATCGCCACCTCGAAGCTCGAGCAGGCAAAGACGCGGCTGGGGGTGTTGGAGAGCCTCAGCGAGGAGACGGAGAGTTCCTTGCGGGAGCATTGGTGGGCGTGGAGAGTGTGTGTAGGTTTCATCTTTGGCGACGCAAAGGCTCTCCCTAACGAATCCAATTCCAGCAGCTTTTCAAAGCTGTACATTCAGAGCATTACGGATAACTCGGCGGTGTACGCCAAAAGAGCAAAGCAGCGAACAGACCGCGTTGGGGTCCGGCAGCTCGAGCATCTGGTGAACTTTTATAATATTTTGGCATTTTCGGAAGGATCGTCCCCTATACTCGTCACCAGTTCTAACCCATCCGAGCAGGTGTTGCAGTTAATGACAATAGAGAGGAGGTTTTACACGCTGAGGGAGGTGGAGGACTCCTCTCTGCAGCTTTGTCACCCCATCACAGCCCCCTTCAGTATCTTTGACATCATAACGGGACACCAAACAAAGCTCAAGTTACTGATAAACTTTCTAAAATATACCCGAAGCGGAAGTCACTGCTCTCTCTTTTCCCCAGAAAGTACCCTGTACTACCGCGAGAGGTACTCCAACATTCTTACTGACCCCTCTTTTGACTGGGAGAGGGATATTCCAAAAGACAGCGGGGAGTGCATGGTGGAGGACGTGTCAAAGGGCTTGGAGTGCTTGCACGGCTGCACCGAGTACAACGACAAGTACATGATGTCGGTAAGGTCGTTTATGCAGTCTCCCGCGGTGGACGTTGTGCAGGACTACATTGGTGTCTACACCGACCGATGGCGAACCCTCTTTCCCCTTCGACGCGATAAGGTGGAAAAGGTTACGTGTGATCTGGTCCATCCACGAGACCGAAATGTCGTTAAGGCGTTATATCCCAAAAACGGTATTCAAAATGTGTCGGACGTGATTGAGTATACGACAAAAGTGTCAGAGTTTAGCGGTTGGCCTATGTTGCATGTTATTGGCAGTTTGGATTACTTATACCCTGTCGACGCGGAGGAAAACATGACCTTTATCGCCCACAACCCTTACAGTGCGGCCTACATACAAGACAGTGTCCCGACTGTGGAGGCGTTATACCGCCACCTCTGTGCGGAGGGTGCTTCCCATTGCTCTTATGAAAAGATAAAGGAGTTTCTAAGCGACTCGTTTGATTTAGATGACCAGGACTGTGATGATATTCTGACTCACTGCTCCACGGATGGCAATAAGGAGCGGTTAACGCGGAAAGATATGGATTTATTCTTGTCGACATTGTCCGAGTTTTTAGACCCGTCCCCTTTTATTCCCTCGTGCGAAAAAATACAAGACCTTTTGAGTCTAATAGGAACCCTTCTTTAGGGCCTTCTACCATCTACTATGTACATTCTGCATGTTCACTAATTTTTTTTTCCTTTTTTTTTTTCGCTTTTCATTCGGCCGTTTTTTTTAAATATATATATATATATATATATTTATATATAGACTCCATTCTGAGGGGGTTCAATCTGTTTTTTTTCTTCCTTTTCCCTTTCCCTTTTCTTTGTGTTCAACATTTATATAAAGTTTAGCGGAAAGGTGCGATTGGTCTAAATGTCCGATGCTTTTTTCACTGGTCATCACGCCCATGTCCATCATCTCGCGGTAGATCCTTCAGGATGTTTGTTGGCTACCTGTTCTAGTGATAAAACGGTTAACATTCTTCATCGCAATCTTTTTCCTGGTGCCGCCTCTCCGTGGGTGTTGGCCTGTAGTTTAGCGGACCACTCCGGTCCTGTGATACGCCTGGCGTGGTGCCAGCACCGAGAGCATGGCCCCCTACTGGCCAGTGTAGGGGCGGACCGGTGGATATACGTGTATCGGGTGATCATCTCTAAGCAGGAGGAAAGCGATACCGTTCGTGCCATTCGCTGGTCGTTGGTGCGAGGATATGAAAAAGATGTTATCACGGACGTGGCTTTTATTCCCCCTCAACAGTACCATGTGTTGCTGCTATCTACCGCCTCTTTGGACGGGTGTGTTCGCCTTTACGAGGTGAATCAAAGATTGCAGTTTGCCTGTATTTGTAAAATGTCCCCTGAAGTGGATTTTCCTTATAGGGAGGGGGTATCGGGAGAGTTGCGAGATGTTGGCATCAGCAGTTTGTCGTGGTTTCCAGGGGCCTCTGAAACAACCATGACGTTGGCGGTGGGTGCCGTTTCTGGTAGAGTGTCACTGTATCGCTATTTGAAGGATGAATCCTCCTTTTCTCCCCTGACATCGTTCCCCCGTGTTTGGTGCCGCTCTCCTGTCACGCAACTGACGTGGGCGTTCCCAGTGGGGCGAAACTTTCAACTGCTTGCGGTGTGTTCCAAAACGGAAATTTATATTATTCGAATGAACTGCATTTCGCCGTCGTTCTGTGATGATAGTGTCACCTTTGAACTGTTTCACTACCCTTGTGGAGCCTCCAGTGTTTCCTGGTCGAATTCCTCCACGTTGCTTTACCTAGTATCCGATACTGCTGTCAAGGAGGTGACGGTGCTTCAAATGTCAGACCCCACTGACCACAAAACATGGCAACCCGTGACCCTGTAGCTGTTCGCCAACCGACGATAGGAGATACAGTGCTGAATAGGTCTTACTTTCTCTTTCTCTGCTCTTCAACGTTCGATACGCAACGTCTCAGCCACCACAACCACTACCACAAACGGGAAAAAACTGGATGACTAAAAGACCTTTTTTTTCTTTTCACCCCGCTTTTTTTGTAAACTTCGCTCTCTGTGATACACTGTTATTGTTTCTCCTTCTTCCCCGTTTTTTTTTCTGTTTTTGTTTGTTTTTTCTCTTTACATCGAAGTAGCGTTACAGTAATGCACCATTCGGGAGTTGGTAACACCGTTGAAAAGGGGTATTGTAGCATCCACCGGAAACAGCGGAAAAAGCCCGACTTGATTCCTCTGGAGGGCGGTCGGCCAGGGGAGCTCCGCTGCAACCCCCAAAAAGAGTGCCGTTTCGACGAACGCGTGCAGTGCCACCTTCACTCTAGGTATCGTGTCATCCATGATATGAATGAGGTACGGAAAGGGGTGTGGGAGTGCAAGAAGGAAAAACCGTGTCACGTCCCTGGATCGGCAGAGCATAGAGCAGCACGCCACCAGGTGTTTTCTCCCAGTAATAATGAATTTTTTGCTAGCCCGGCGCGCCCTCAAGGACACGCCAATCATCCCCATCATCGGTCTGGAGAGGGGGTTCAACACCGCGACTATCAGGCCTCCCGTCCGGTGCGGTGTGCGTACCATGGTAAACAGCTGAACTTCGCTCAGTACCAAGAAATAGAAGACTGCTGTTTCGTCTGCAGGGACCCCACCGCGTGCCTTAGCACCCCCCTCGAGCCACCCTCTGTCCTTCAATCACAGGGCTGCGAAGAGCTTCTCTGCTCAAGGCATAATACACTGAGGGCGGTGGAGTTTTTAGAACTAGAGGAGCACTCCTATCGGTGCACCAAGGCGCACCCTTGTCGCCACACCACCATAGCCCAGACGACCAGTCTTTACGGGGACGGTATTCCGTTGGAAGATACCACTACTGGTCAAACTTACTACGATGGAGCGGAACAGTATGGACAGTGGTCCTCTCACGGAGGCGCTGTGTCTTCCTTTTTAATGTGAAACCACTAGGGCTGCGATAATAAGGATGATATTAAAACAACAGCAGCCACTAACACCGCTTCGAAAGTTCTCTTTCTCTGTGTGTGTGTGTGTGTGAATTTTTTTTTTTGTTAAATTATCATTCGTTTCTATTACTTTTTTTTTTCTACCTTCCTTTCTGCCCCTCTTTACTGTTTCCCTGTCCACCTCCCTCCACTCTTTTCTCTTTTTTTTCTTTTCCTTTCCAGCTTAGGCATTGTGCTTTCGCCATGCAACCCGCCACGGAGGAAATGGCAGTGTACTGCTTCAATGTGGTCAAGTCTCGTATTCAGGGTAAGCCCATCCCCACCTGTCCAGCCAGTATACCCAACGTAGATAGTCCTATTTTTATTACCTTCAAGAAGGTACCCTCCGGAGATTTAAGAGGCTGTATCGGAAATTTCACTGCCTCCCCCCTTCGACGACAGCTCGCCGAGTACGCGATTGCTTCTGCCTTTGAGGACCCCAGGTTTGATCCCATCGCGGAGAAGGAGTTACCAGGGTTAGCCTGTTGTGTCAGCCTCCTTCACTCCTTCGAGCCCTGTCGGCGGTGGGATGACTGGGAGGTGGGAACACACGGGATCAAAATAGCCTACCAGTCGTATCGCTCTACTTATCTTCCTTCCATCCCAGTTGAGATGGGCTGGAATAAATTGCAGACCATAGAGTCGCTTCTTCGTAAGGCGGGATGCAAGGAAAAGGCGGAACCCGAATTGCTGGAAAAACTCACCGTTTCGCGTTATCAGGTGTCGAAGGTATGCGTGAATTATAAAGATATCGAGTGGAAGTGATGAAGTGCTTGACAGTTGTGCCTGTCTATATATAACAGCAGCAAAAAAGAAAGAAAATATATATCAAAAATGAACAGAAGAAAAAAATCAAAAAAAAAAAAAATAGTGGACACACACTTTCAGGTGCGTGATCCCGTATTTCTTATGCGTGGTTCTGTTTTTCTAATAGAGCACGCTATTTTTTTTTTTTTTTTGCATTCTATTGTACATTGTTTTTGTACGGTTACAAAAATAATCTATCCACTCTCTCGACATGTTTGAACCTACACATTTCCGCTCTGTCAATTCACTGTTTCTTTTTGAAAAGCGCTAGAATTTTTTTTTTTTTTTGTTTTCCGTCTTTTTTTATCTCTTTTTTGATTCCTTGCATCTATAGCCGAGTCTCCTTCAACTTCTACGCTACATTAGTACCGTTGTCGTAATTATTCTATGCGATCTTTATGCTAGCTGACGTCGATGACACCTTTTTTAAGCCTCCAAAGGAGCGTAATAACCCTAAGAACTTTGAGAAGCTCAAGAAGGAAACCAAAAAAGATTTGAAAGTTCAAACAATAGACCAGTCCAAGCAGGATTCTTGGCTGGATAGAGCTCGACAGGGACTTCACTGCTCCGTCTTTTGCGGTGGGGTGAATTGCAAACATGAGAACTGGGACCTGATGAACCCCAATGATAAAAAGGCGGTTGCAATAGAGGGCTTGAACTCCAACTGGGTAGGAGAGTTTGTCATTGCCAGTCAGCGTCCTTCCACTTCCCTCTTTGTGAAGTACCCTTTAATACAAAAATTTAAAGAAAATAAAGTCACTGGCGTACTCAACCTTCAAGAAAAAGGAGAGCACTCGCATTGTGGCCCAGACGGGGTGTATAAGTCTTCCGGTTATAGCTACAACGGCCCTGAGGACCTGATGCCACATGGTATCTCGTATTACGAGTTTCCGTGGCCGGACATGACGGCCCCAGAGCAGGATGTGGTGCTGCGGAGCGTCCAGGTGATGGACTATCACGTCTCCATCAAGGGTAAAGTGTTGGTCCACTGCCACGCTGGGTTGGGTCGGACTGGACTGATGATTGCTTGCTACTATGTATACAGTCGACACATCCCTTCCGCAGAGGCGATTGAGTTAGTTCGTCAGACCAGGCCCGGTGCGATCCAGACCGAGCGCCAAGCCCAGTTTGTTCACGACTTTGAAAAACATATATGGCGACTAGGACAGGCGTTTCGAGTGGAAATCTCCGACGCCTTGATCGATGTTAATTTGTTCATGCAACGTCAGCGTTTGATTTTGCACGGTGAAAAAGGCGATCTGTACCGTTCCGTACCAATGTTCCTCCATAAAATTCTGTGTCGTTTGATTCAGCTCACCCGAAACGACCCCGATCAGGCCGTCAAGGCACTGCAGTCCCTACGTCCGAGTTTTGCCCCCGATGACGAAACACTCTCCAAGTGTCGTATTTACATTAACCGAAGACGATTTCGGGTACAAAGTGTGGAAAAGGTGGAACTGCTTAGTTTTCTGGTCTGTGACTGGTTTAGGGCGATGGCGTCACCGGCGCTTTCGGTAGAGGATTGTGACAAAATTGTTCACTACATGCGCAACTCGTTCCACAAGGAAAAAGAACTCATCAATATCATTAGAGAAATCATGACCAAACCGGCTAGACATACCATTGGTATGGTGATCTCTGCGTATAACACGATTGCCGCCGCTGGGGCGAGCGACGCATTGAAAAACGACACCATTCGTTGTCTAGTAGACAGCTTCAATCATGCGTTTAATCCGGTGAAACTCCGTCATAGTCCAATTGAGCGAGAATTTATGCATTCCTTCTTTCTAGAGTGGGCTGCTTCGGTGAATGATATGTATTTTAAATACGACAACGTGCTGAAGGCACACCGCACGATTGAACGCATCGCGTTGGCGTCTTCTATTGTATTAGAGACACTCGATAAAATCAACGATGGGGCTCCCAGCATTCAAAGACGCATGCATCGGTCCTTTATTAGAAAACCGGCCAGTAATCTACCACCAAGTGTGCTGGATCGTAACCTTCACTCCTCGTATTGGCGTAGTCCACTGTCCGTCTCTGACTCGGAGTCAGAGTTCCAGGAAACACCCGAGAAGGAGGAGTCGAGGACACCTACTCTGAGGGCCCGATTGTTGAGGATGCGAAACAGTAACGCGTGTAGAAAACTATCTCAACAAACACTCAATAGCTCTTTGGCCAATATTCCCGAATGACGTATATTTGTAGATTAGATTTTTTTTTTTCAAATTGATTTTTTTTTTTTTTGTGTTCGTGGTTGTGTGCTATTATGACTAGTCTTGTCACGCTGATCCCTTAGTCACGTTGGGCCTAGTCTCTACGTCGGGGTTAAGTGCTCTTCCTTGTTCTGTTTAATGTTTTATTCTTCATTATTACTGAACTTTTCTCTACAAAAAGCGGCATCTATAATAGTAAATATATTTAGTAAGGACCGACCACCAACATGTTGCGTCTCCACACTACACGGTTACAGAAGGGTCTGACGGGGTTGTATTTCCCCATCAATCACCGTAATATTGATCAACGTATAGATCCCTCTGCCTCGGAAGAAGTGGACGTCCAGTCACGATACCGCCGTTCGTTACGTACTTCTTTCATTACCGGTGAGACCCGTCAGACTGAGGTGCCGGTGTGGAGCCAACGGGTACCCCCCACCCACTTCATCTCTCTCCCACTGCCTGCCAAAAATGTCCTCGTCCCCCGCGTCAAGGAGATGCACGAGTCCATGCTGTTCATCAACAATAATGTGAAGAGTCTTTTAATCCCGGTCGAAAGGCTTCACCTGACGCTTGGCGTACTCTCCCTCAAGGAGGAGGAGGCCGCCACCAAGCTGCCTCTCCTCACGGAGGTGTTGGAGCAGGCCAGCCAGTCCATTTGTCGGGAGCCCCTTCGCCTGCGGTTTAGGGGCCTGGGTACATTCTCCAACGGCCGTGTCCTTTTTGCTCGTTGTATCGCTGAGGAGCACTTTACTACTTTAGATCGTTTAGTCCGACAGATAAGAGCGGATATTGGGCTTGGGCTTCAAGTGGATATTAAAGGCAATCCACACGATTCCTATGTACCTCACATCACCGTAGCAAAAATACGCCCAGGGATGGGGGAGAAGTTTGGAAAGAGAATCCCTGTTTCGATGTGGTCAGAGTTTCAGCACAAAGACTTTGGGGATGTGACCTTTGACACGATTCACTTGTGTAGCATGAAGGGAAAGGGAGAAAACGGTTACTACAAGGTCGACTCCTCGGTGAACATTTTATAATCATAGTAGTGGTAATCTCTAGTCACATTAGGCTCATTTATTGAACACTGAATCTGAAGAGGAGGTCTCTTCTTCTTATTTTTTTTTTTATTGGAGTATGGGTGTTTGTGTCCCCAAGTCTTTATTTTGTAGTATTCACCCTCTTCGCTCTTCTTTTCTCGTTTC
The DNA here is from genome assembly GCA_019695575.1 of Angomonas ambiguus. Classification (NCBI taxonomy): domain Eukaryota; phylum Euglenozoa; class Kinetoplastea; order Trypanosomatida; family Trypanosomatidae; genus Angomonas; species Angomonas ambiguus. The sequence continues at coordinate 13,973 of JADNSB010000046.1, read as the reverse complement.
CTTTTTGAACCAGCAGTGTTCATTTTATTTTTCGTAGTCGTTTATAACGATTTTTTTTTTTAAAGGCGGATCATTTCAATGAATAAATCGACGAACAAATCGTTCAGTAAAAGTGGCAAAAAAAGTCTGTCCGGTACTGGTGTAACCACGACAGGGGGTACGAAGAAGGCCTCTCCTTTTGTTCCATCTTCCCTGCTGGAGGTACCGGAGGAGTACAAGAAACAGATTCGCAAGGCGTTTGACCTGTTTGACACGGAGGGTGTGGGGCGTGTGAGGGCGGGGGAGGTGAAGGTGGCACTGTACGCGTTAGGCTATGACGTTAGTAACGCCGATGTAGTACGGCTCCTGAAGGATGTGGGGGTATCGATGAGTGAGTATATAGACTATAACGACTTTTACAACGTACTATACCACAAAATGACGGCTCCAGAGACGAGAATAGAATCGGTCCGTGCCTTTAAAGCGATTGATGAGGAAAACAAGGATAAAATAGTACTGGACGATCTTAGAAAAATTTCGGATTCACTCCGGATGAACCTCACCGACGATGAACTTACAGAAATGCTTCTTTTTGCCCGTCCGACGGATGGGGCGGGTTTAACCACAGAGTTTGACGCGAATGATCTTATCGAGGTCAAGGAAGAAGACTTCCTGAAACTGATGAAAAGAGCCAATGTATACTAGATTCTATTCATTATGTATTTTTTTTCACTTTTTTTTTATTTTTAATTTTGGCAGAAGAGAATCCTTGTAGTACCGTTGCCTCGAACTAGCTTTCACTGTTTTCCTCTACTCCCTTTTTTTTTTTTTTAATTTGTACATGAATTTTTCTATCTAGTTAACCCCTCCCCCTCCCCCCACCATAACACGCCAATGTCTGTGTTTGGGGTGTCTTCCTACTTTCTCTGGACTCAAAAAGGCCAGACAGTTCTTCCGTTGGTCCGTGGTAGCGGTTTCCTTCTCGGTTTTAAACAAATGAATACTTTCTATCACTATCACGTCATTAGTGCTGCCCATGTGAGTTGTCCTGTCAAGTATAAATCCATTTATGGGGACTCCATCGGTTTTAAGGCGATAGGGGAGCGCCACATTAGTACCCGACTGCTGGTGCCCCACCCTGACACCCACCGTATAGCCCACTCGCTGGAATTGGAGTTTAAACAGTTTAGGATGCCCAACGTGGATGTGGTGTCCCTTCGTTGCCAGAGGGAGGAGGAGCTCACCCAGGCTGGTCTCACCCCTATCGAGGTGGACGAGGACCCCATTGAGGACGGGACTGAACTCGTCTACTGTGGGGTCCACTTGAAGGAGGAACGTGCGAACCCGAATGACGATGGGATGACGTTGACGGAGGGTCGTCTGGAAGGGGTGTGTAGGGCGGCAATTGTGTCTCTGGACTATGGCACTGTCCTGGCCAGCTCACTGCTCCGCGAGGGGAGCGAGAGTCCCAACGACGCGACGCCAATCCTCCCACTTAGTTTCTGCGGTGGACCAGTGCTGCGCAAGTCCACTGGCAAGTGTGTTGGGGTAACAGTGGCTAGGGTCTTGAAAAACGCTCCTCCTCGTGACCCCAACGCCGGTAATCTGTTCCAGGAACCGTACCTGGATATATCGGAGAATACCTCTCTCCATTCTCTTCCTTTGGATGTCGCTTTTGTGCCCATCGGAGAGTTCTATAGTCCTCTCCGCCAGAGCGAGCTGTAACAAAGAGAACCCTTTTTTTTTTCTCTTTTGAACCTTCTTTAATGAACAGTTGTCTTCTCTGGGTAAATGGGTGCTTGACTTTACTCTGTACTTTACCTGCATTTTCTTTTTCCCTGTGTCTTTCTTACTTTTGTCGTTTGTTAGTTTTTTAGTTTATTTTTAGGAGTGATTTCATATTCGCTATTTACTTCGAAATTATATATACATATATATATATATATATATATAAACATTTTTTTTTTCATTCATTTCATTCATTTTTTTTTTTGACTCATTTCCGTCCGTTCTTCTCTATCCATCATGAAGAAGAAGAACTCCTCCTCGGAGAATATCCGTGTGGTGATTCGAAGCCGTAACTTACTGCCGTACGAGGCGGAGCGAGGAGACAAGGCTTTAGTCCGTTTAGATTTGGCGACTAACCAAGTCATTGTCCAGCACCCGATCGGCGACCCGGATGTGTTTGCATTTGATGCCGTGTATAATAATACCTTTACTCAACGAGATATCTTTCTTCAAGAGGTGCAGCCCCTAGCGGACGCGGTACTACAGGGGTACAACGCTACGGTGTTTGCTTACGGTCAGTCGGGTTCTGGTAAGACGCACACAATGACGGGTAAACTTTCTGACAGGGAAATGTGGGGTATGATGCCTCAGGTGGTCGACTACCTGTTTAGCGAGATCAAGAAGCAAACCACCTCGACCAAAACCTTCAAAGTGCGTGTTTCGTACGTGGAACTGTACAACGGGAAATCACGCGATCTCTTGGCGTCGAAACAGGTAAACTTGGAGATTAAACAGAATATGCAAAAGAATTTCTACGTCAAGGGCGCCGAGATGCCCGAGGTGACCTCCTTTGACGAAGCCATCAAGTGGTTTAATGCTGGTACGGACCGCCGTCAGACCGCCTCCACCGATCTCAACGACACGAGCAGTCGCTCTCACTCCTTGTTCACTGTTCAAATAGAGCAGCTGGACTTTGAGAACGACCCCAGTCAACCGATTGTGATGACCAGTAAAATTAACGTTGTGGATCTTGCGGGCTCTGAGAAGTTGAGCAAAACGAACGCTACCGGGGAGACGGCCAAGGAGGGGTGTAACATCAATCTTTCCCTTTCGGCACTGGCCACCGTGATTGACACTATTGTCAAGGGCGGAAAACACATTCCCTACCGTGGTTCGCCTCTTACGATGCTTTTGAAGGACTCCCTCGGTGGTAACGCAAAGACGGTCATGTTTGCCAACATTGGCCCGTCGGATAAGAACACATCCGAAACGATTTCTACCTTGCGATTTGCCCTTCGAGCGAAACAGATCGAGAACAAACCGCTCAAAAACTTGGACCCGAAGGACGCTCGTATCCAAGATTTGATGGATCAGATCGAGGAGCTGAAGAAGCGATTGGGGAATGTGGATCTCAACGTAGAGGAGGAGCTGCGGCAGCGGGTGGAGGAGCTAGAAGTGGAAAATTCTGACCTGCGCGCCGGGGGAGCCGACAAGAACAATCTGGAGTTGGAGGATCAGTGCCGGCAGCTGCAGGCGGATATCGAGGCCAAGGGCAAGGAGCTTGTGGAGTTTCAGAAGGAACTTCAAAAGGAAAAAGAGAATGCCCAGCTCGCCGCGTCCAACTACGCCTTTGAGTCTAGCCGTCTTTCGGATCTCAAGGCGGCCAATATCAATTTCATAAAGCGTGTTTGCTCGGACGAACAGCTGGCCAAGATTAAGGCAAAGGTGCCCAAGGATGGAACCTATCAGGACTCGGAGGACAAGTGGGACGTGAAGGAGATTTCCTTTTACCTCAAGGGGTTTGCGGAGATGTACGAACACATGCGGAAAGTCACCTATACACAGGAGGACATGGAGAAATACGCGAAGCAGGCCATGGCCAACTTGCAGGAACAGGCGCAGCGCCAGGTGGATGAGGCAGTCCGAGGCCGTGACGAGGCAAATCGTCTAAGAGAGGAAGAAGTCCACCGCAGAAAGGCGGACAATGAATCGCTTGCACAACTCAAAGTAGACCTGAACATGTTGCGGGATGAGAACACAAAGTTGCGGGAGAAGGTGGAGCGAGATCAGGAGAAAATCAAGGCTAAACTAGCGAAAAGTAAAGAAGAGTACAAGGCTCTCCAAGACGAACTCGAAACCACCAAAATGTTGATCACCGAAAAGGAAAGAGATATTGAGCGCATGAAGCGAATGATTCAAGACGGTCAACACTTCTCTGGCGGTGCCTCCGCCGCTCCTACGGCAGGGTCGGCACGAGGGTCTATAGAGGGCGGCTCCGACTTCAAGAAGGAGCTGGAAGGGGAGCGGGTGGCAAGGGCCAACTTGGAGCGAAAGATCAAGGAAACGAACGTGTACCTCCGACGATTTGGAGTGTGTATCTCAGACCCCAGTGAGGTCGAAAATGCCCAAGAGAACGCCTCGAACGAAATGCAAGCCTTTGTGCTGGCAGCTGCGGACGAGCAGCCCATCGATGATGATCTTTATGCGAAACTAGAACAGCAAGTACGCACCAAGCAGCGGTTAGTGGAGCTGGCTCATCAACAACAAACCCGCCTGGATGATTTAATTCGCAAATACGAACTTCTCAAGACGGGTCAAGTGACCGCCGGTGCTCCAGGTGCAGTCGTTGGGGGTGCGGTGGCAGTTCCCAGCAACGTGGATGCTTCCACCGCGGAACAGATCAAGGAGTTGCTGCAGCGTAAGGAGGACGATATTGATCGGATCCAGAAGGAGAAGGATCAGGCGTGCGATAAGCTGGTCAAGAAGCTCAACAAGTGTGAACGCAAGATTAAGGACTTGGAGTCTGTTCTGGCGGAGGAACGGGCACAATTCAAGGAGGAGAGGGACACCTTGGTACAGGAGGGAGAAGAGTTGCGTAAGTATATTCAGGAAATCTCGGTTGAAGTGGAGAACACGCGAGCCCTGCTGAACAGTGCAAAGGACGAAATAGGTAGTGTGGAGCGATCCAAAGATAAAGAGATTGAGTACTTAAAGAATCAAATTGAAACGCTCAACAACCGCATCAACGACACAAGAAGTAAGGCGGCGGAGTTTGAAGAGATGCAGAAAAGCTATGCCCGACTACAGCAACAACTCTCCCGTACAGAGGCGGCCTTGAATGAAAAGGCAGGGGCGGTGGAGCAGAGTCGGGAGATGGCTATGTGGACCACCACTCAACTGGAGAATGAAAAGAAGAAGAATGAAGAGATGGAACTATTACTGCGAGAAAAGGAACTGGAGTTGAGGCACCAGGAAGAAAACTGGAGAAAGGAAGTTAGCGAACAGGTAAACAAGGTGGTCATCAATAACAATCGACGACTGGAGGCACAAAATGCTCAATTCCAGGAGTTACTAGATGAAGAACAGGCGAAACAGCGTTCCTTGCAAAAGAAGGTGAAGGCGGCCAAGGCTAATGCAGCAAAGGCGGCTCAGCGATACGACGAGATGATTTTAGAAAATGAGGCCATCATCAGTAAGTTTGAGGAGTTGAAGGTCACTTCCATGCGAATGTATCTAGAGAATCAAGAAGCACAGCGAGGAGGTGAGGTGAGGGGCGCGGTCCGCAACAGAGGACTGTAGATTTTTTCTCCTCTTTTTTTTTGCATTACCCCCGTCACTGAAGTTGCCTGCGACTACAGTAGTATTATGATAGCTGTTTGAAACTTCGCCTCAAAGGTATAATTATTATTGGGTTTGTTTATTCTCTTTTTTTCTTTTTTTTCTACTATTATTACTACTATTATATTCCAGCTTCTGGTAATTGCCAAACACAAATCCCTCATTTCAAAAAAAAAAAAAATAGATTACAAGTGTAACGAACCGTTAAGAATAAGCAACCTACTAACAAGAAAAGGTAAACGAAATGATTACACTAGAAGGCTAAAAAAACTATTACACTATGTATTGTGCAACAACCACAAAAGTAAAGTAAAAACAACAACAACAACTAACATTGTATATGCTCTCGTTCGATGTTGTTTCTTCTTTTTTTTTTTTCAGTAGTGATTCAACCCCCCTTCTCTCTCTTTCTCCCTTTTCCTTTTCCTTTTTTCTTCTCTCAAGCTCACCATACTATCTAAGAACCACAGCACACACCACACCACAAAATGGTGAGAGATACCACGGTTCAAAAATCGGGAAAGGTTGGGCTACATAAGGCTGGGGTAGAGTCTAAGCTCAAGGAAATCAGCCGTCGCAAGCATAGCAAGTACACCCCACCATCCGCCCAATCCAAGGGCAACCCGATTCATCGACCACTAAAGTTCCATGAACGAAAGCTTCTCAAAAAACACGACTTTATGCAGTACCCTGAGGACAACTGGCATGAGCCGTACTGTATTACCAAGTACCACCTGGAGGATAGAGAGGACTACCGACGGTATATGCGGCTAGTGGGGCTTATTCGGCAGCTACTGACACAGCTGCGTTACCTACCAGCGGACAGTAAGATTAGAATACAAATCACTCAGCAGATTATGGAAAAGTTGTATAATATGGGGTTAATTGATGAAAAGATAGGTCTCTCTGAGGTGGATAAAGTTGGTGTAGAGGTATTCTGTAAGCGTCGACTGTCGACTGTTTTGCGGGATTTAAAAATGGCACCCAATTGTAAAATTGCGTCTGAAATTCTTCACCATGGACACGTCCGTGTGGGTACCACTCAGGTGAGAGACCCAGCCTTCCTAGTGCCAAGAGGGCTAGAGGATTACGTGACATGGGTGCCCGGTAGCAAGATACGGCAGCATGTGGACACCTTTAATGCGAAGAGAGACGACTATGAGTACTCGTAACAAATTTTCTGTTTTTAAATATTATTACTTTATAAGGTCGCCTTCTTTTCTTCATTAACTAAACGCTTTTTAAAAAATAAAAAATAAAATAATTCTGTTTTCGATTAACCTTTTCAACGATTTGATTCCCTCTGTAATACATAGCGGTTTTACTCCGATTCGTTTAAGGAGCACGAACTACCATCCTTTCGAGTCTCCATGATGTACCCCCTTTTCCCTCTCTCCCTTCCTCTCAGTTTATCCTTCGCTATAGACACGATTGTTACTTTTTTTTTTTTTCGTGTTCTAAAAGGAAATAAAGAATTGTTTTTAGTAAAAAAAATGGGCTGTCGGGAATCGACAGAGGAAAGGCAACGCTCCGAAAAACTGGAGGACCCTGCGGGGCTGGACACCCCAGTAAAGGCAGAGCCACAAGGCGGTAACGATAAGAGAGAAAGAGGACTCCGTTCTCCCATGGACTTCAACCGCAGTGAAAACAGTTCTCCCTCTAATCGTTCGTTCAACACCACTGATATGGGGAGTTTCCGGAGTAATAGTTTTGTCAATGAGAAGGGAGACGCCGTGATCGACCGGGCGGGGACGATGAGGGCTTCTAGGTTCAAAACCGTCTCTGAAGAAAATGACGAGGAAGAGGAGGATAGTGTGACGGCCTCGGCGTTAGGTCGTAGGCGTTTAGGGGAGGCAGAAAGCGTCCCACTCTCTAGCCACAGTAGCGATAACGAACTAGTCCTTGCCTGCTTAGACTGTGGAACACTCATCACCGACAGCTTGACTGAAGTGATTTGTCCGCTTACTGGGAAACTGCATGCGTAAAGTTGGGATCCATGTGGTATTAGGACGACTAGCAGCTTCCCGTGAAAGCGAGTAGATGTGTCCTTCTCGATTCCACGGCTTCTGTTTTTGGGTCCCCTATAACGATATATATATATATATATAGATACAACTGATTTTTTTCCGTTGCTACTTTTGTACTATTTTTAATTCAATTTTTTGAGTTGGTTTCATTCTTTTTTTTATTTTTTCGTGTGTACTTTTATGATTATGACTCATTAGAATTACTGTTCTTATTACTTTTTTTTATCAGCATTTCAGTGTGTAACGGTTTCTACTCTCTCTCTCTCTCTTTTTTTTTATACCAATAAAAGGTAATTCACATCGGTAAAGTAAAAAAGAATTAGAATCATAACAAATGTCTAATTTGAGAAATAACAAGAGGCGGGAGATGGATTTTAGGAAGCTGATGAGCAGCCCGTCCCGTAGTGTGTACCCCTCGGACAGTATATCAGAGTTCTGGGTCGAGTTCAACGGCCCGGAAGGTACCCCCTACGAAGATGGTGTGTGGATGCTTCACACGGTTCTACCAGAGGAATACCCCTTCAAGTCCCCTTCTATTGGTTTCACGAACCGTATTTTGCACCCCAATGTCGACGAAGCGAGCGGCAGCGTTTGTTTAGACGTGATCAATCAAACCTGGACCCCACTGTACGAGCTGGAGAATATCTTTGATGTATTTCTCCCCCAGCTATTACGGTACCCCAACCCTAGTGACCCTCTCAACCCCGTCGCGGCCCAGCGGCTGAGGGACGACCCTGTCCGTTACGCGGGGGAGTTACAACTGCATGTCGCGCAGTACGCCACACGGGAGAAGGCGCTCCTCTCTATTCCCTCTCCCTACTGCCCAATGGATGCCCCGACTAAGGGGGAGGAAAGCAGTACAGGGGTGGTGGATCACATACAACAGCTAAAGGAGGATAATGTAAATGGCTTTATGGAGACTAACGTGAAGGACACCGACGATGACGACTATGAACCGGAGGAGATTGATCTATAGTACAATCTTTCCTCCCTCTACCCCAACTACAAACCCCCTTTTTTTTATTATTATTACTACTACTACAATTATCATTTTTAGTATTGTAGCAATTGATATTGCTATATTCTGTGTCATCATCATATTTGTATTATCGCTTGTGTTAAGGAACACGAGCCCTTCCTCAATCCTCTCCACACGAGACTTCAGGTGTTAGTAAAAGCGTAGGTGATGTTTTTTTTTTTTGGGGTTTTTTCTTTTTGCTAACACTAGGTAACTGGATGGTGTAGTTCAACTGTAGTGTGTTACAAGTTTTCGGTTCGCTCCATGGATGTGTTGTGAAGTGGTCAACGATATTGAGGTTTCTATACGGAAGAAAGCCAGAGATGTACTGCCACCACAGTGGCTCTAACTCTATACATTTTTTTTTTTCGATGTTTTCTCTTTCTTCAATTACTCCTTTTGCGTTTTTTATTTTTATACCTGTCTTGTTCCCTGTTGTAGGATGTTTGAAACTTTTTTTTTTTATTTCTTTACAAAATGCTCTGAATTTTCAAAAACTTACCCCATTACTCACCATTATTACCGTCAATACTATTTATACAGATGATGCGCTTTGTTTGTTTTTTTTCTCTGTTCAATCCCTCTTTATACATTTCTCTTCAATTTACACTGAAGCTTTTTTTTTTAGTGTATGAACGTTTACTGCTCTCTCTAGTCCATGTCTCTAACATCATCTGGGAAGGAGAAGAGAACCCAATTCATCATGGACTTTAGTATGCACAAGGTGGCTAAATATTTCCGTCTGTTGGGGTACGACACAGTGTGCAGTAAAGCGATCCCACACTCTGCCCTCGTCTCCCTCGCCGCTACCAGTAGTCGTGTGTTGTTGACGTGCAGTAGGCACTTGGTGCAACAGGTAGAGGGGCACAACCGACGGCTCCAGCGCGAGCGCTGCGGCTCCAAGGTAAGAAGAGTGGTCGCCTACGACTCGGACGGCGAGTCGATATACTCCTCCGAGGACAGTGAGGAAGAGGGTGAGATTGTCTGCTACTTTGTCGAGCAGTGGAGGAGCCATCAGTTTAATTCTGTCATGATTAATTTGATTCAAAGGACCGGTATTGTCTTTGATCCCACCCGTGTCTTCTCCCTCTGTGTCACTTGCAATAGAGTGTTGCTGCCCGTCGCAAAAGCAAACGTGGAGGGTCGGGTGGAGCCGAAGATCTATGAGATGTATCACGAGTTTACAGAGTGTAGAGAGTGTAAAAGGGTCTTTTGGGGGTTTGATGGGGAGACTGTGGTGAATTATAAAAGCTTTCGTACACTGGAGCTGCTTAAATCACTTTGCAGGGCGGCAGACGCAGTCCCACCGAGCGGTGACGTCCGTCTTGGCTCTCTAAAATGTTTCAGGTCCTTTCCAAGATCAGTAAAGATTAACATTCTTTCTGGGTTAGAGGTAAAGGATCTAAAGACGTTTGAGACTGTCTTTCCGGTTCTAAAAGAGCTAATCCATGAAGTCATACGTTTCCACGAAACAGGCATCCCTGTAAAACAATTTAATGAGATTAAAAACTGCAAATAAGTGCAGGACTTCATTCGAACGTTTAACATGAACAATAGTTCTTTCTCTTTTTTTTTTATGTGTTTTCCTGTACATGGGTTACCACTACGATCGGCATTCGACTTTTCGATTTTTTTTTTTTACAAGACTTTGCCCTCTTTTTTTTTTATTTTCGCTTCCATTTAGTGCCCTGCATAACTTTTTAGTACTACCATTTCTAGAAATGAGTACGCGCCCTGTGAGACTTATCACTCCAATAGATATTCTTCGAAATAATAGAGGTAAAATAGTGTCAATCGAGCTAGACAATGGTCACGTGGTCAACGGCACGGTGGTGAGAGCAGACAGAACCATGAATATAGTGCTTCGGGATAGCATTCGCACCAGTGCGGATGGGAAGCAGTTCTGGAAGTGTAGAGAGTGTTTTGTGAGGGGCGCCGCGGTAAAGAATGTACGCATGGAAGCGTCTGCCCTTCACTTTGTGACGAGAGCAAAGAAATCCACTGACAAGAGTAAAAAGAAAGTTACCCGACCGAAGTAATTGCGGAGAATTGTCTGTTGATAATCCGTCTTTATTTTTTTTTTTCGGTCGTTGGTGTAGTAGTGTTTATTGTAAGCGACTTTTCTCTTCCTCTTCATCTGAGTACATCCTTTTCTCCCTTCTTTTTTTTTTGTATTTTTTTTTTTTTACTTTCTAGTAGTATAAAATCTTCCGTGTGAGAAGCATTTGTGTCCCTCGTGATGATTGGAAATGGTAGAAACTTAGGCAGTCCCTCTAGTTTGCCGCCTGGTACCTACGCCTCCTCTCGCCGAGGGCTAACGTCAGCTGGTATGGTGTCGGGTCCTCCCCATAACGTGTCGCCGACGTATCCCTCTCCCCATAGCGCGACGCCCTTTTCCCCTCAGATGGACTACCGTACACTGGCGGGTGGGGTCGCCATGGGCGGTGATTTCCCTGCCACACCCTACACTGCAATTAGCAGCTTTTTCATGTCCCCCGATTTGCAGAACACATTGACCAACTCGCAGCAAGTTCGTCAGAGGCGACAGGTAACGAATGTCAGCTCCTCCAAGTTTGCCTCTTTCACTACCATTTACAACTTGGAGGATAAACCGAAGCCCTCCCAGTTATTTCCTAATTTACGTTCTCAAGCCTATCAAACCACATCACGTTTTACCGGAAAGGATATCTTTTTGCGACGATTGGCTAATGTGAATTTATCCCAAGAAACGTGTGACTCCATTTTGGCCAATATACGACAATATCGTCACCCGAACTTAGTAACCCTCACCGAGGTTACCGCGACGGATGAGTTTGTGATGGGGAGCAATGATGTACTGTTGGCGTATCGGTATATTAACGGGGCAAAGAGCCTGGAAGAGGCCTTTTTCGGGCGAGACTTGCGGGCGACAGAGGGCCTCCTGTGGTCCTTCACCTGCCAGCTCGTCAGCTTGTTAAGGTCGTTCCACGAAACCTCCGTCCCTTTACGCGGTCTTCATGTGTCCAAAATTGTGTATGTGGAGACCACCGGGAGGTTCTACTTTACAGCCTTGGGTTTGGCTGACTTAGTAGACCCCAAGCCGCCCGTAATGACGGGGGATACCCTGATGAATTACATTAGGGAAGACATTCGTGCCCTGGGACTGATCTTGTTTCAGCTGGCTACACAGCAAATTAAGGCGACCGCAGACCAATTCGCTAACAAGCACCTGCCAGGGTTTTCCGCAAGTTTCTGTGAACTGGTAAAGACGTGTCTGGAATCCTCCTTGGATTCTTCGTATTTGTGTCACGTTTTAGGAGAACGTATGTCAATGGAGGTGGGCCATCAAGAAGGACACGCCGACTACTTGATGCTTCAATGCAGTGAAGAAATGCACAACGGAAGGCTCATGAAGCTGCTTATTAAGCTGAATTTTGCGTTAGAGGTGCAGAACAATAACTTTTTTGGCGACCAACGCTTTACCCTTCGGTTGTTCAATCAATTTTTGTTCAACCAGGTGGACGAACAAAACACAACACACATTGACTGGGGTCACGTTTATCACTGTTTGAACAAGCTAGACTGTGGCAGTGATGAAGTGATTCAGCTGATGCAGCCGAACGACTCTACGGTGCTCGTAGTGAGCTACGCTGATTTAAGACAAATTCTAGAGAATGTGTTTGACCAACTAAAGCAAAATACCCCTTCCGGAATGGAGGTTGAGAATCCCGCCTATCAGTAAGCGTTTGAGTACTCTCTTTTTTTCGTTGTTTATAAAGTCTCAAGTAAAATTCTTAAAGCCCAAAGAGAAAATGTCCAAACCCAATAGCGGGTGTCGTATTTGTTTTGGTTTTATAGTAAATAATCTACTTCTTTGGTTCCTCACTGAGTATCATGTAGTTTTTTTGTTTTTGTTTTTGCTGGTTGGGTTTAACTTGAATCACGAACAACATAACTTTCTTTCTGTTTTTTTTTTTTCCTTTCTCCCCCTTTTTCTTTATGTGTGTATCTACCTAGTGGAAATGGCCGAAATGACCTTGGACGCCATCGTGGCCTCGTGCAAGGCTAATGGTGGATACACTTCTCCCCACTTGAATGACCAGCTCTATTTACACTGCAAGGGCTTCAACGGTATTAAAAACTTGGAGGCTTATAAAAATGTCAAAGTACTGTGGCTGGAACAGAATGCGATCAGTGAAATCTCCGGGCTTGAGAACAAGGATGAACTTGTGTCCCTCTTTTTACAAAACAATACAATTCTAAACTTATCCGGCCTTTCAAAGTTTACGTTGAAAAATTTACGGGTTATTAACATTTCTCACAATTATATTACCTCCCTGGAAGGGTTAGCCCAAGGCTGTCCGATGCTGGAAACCCTCCAGGCCTCCCATAACTACATCGCTTCTCTGGAAGCGTGCGAAGAGCTGTGGAAGTTGGCCGAGTATCTTACCAGTGTGGACCTCTCTTTCAACAAAATCGAGCAGTACGAAAAGATCGCGGAAGCGGGAGGTGATGCGGTGCGTGTGGTACCCATGGAGTACGACCGACACTTGGACGTACAAGTGGTGATCGATTTCTTTAAGCGGCTTCCAAAAGTGAGTGTGATTTACCTGCACGGAAACGGTATCGTGCGAGGTATTAAGCAGTACCGAAAGAATATGATTGTGCAGCTGAAGGCGCTACGGTACTTGGATGAGCGACCGGTCTTCCCGGAAGAGAGACGTGTGGTGGAAGCGTGGAGTAATGGCGGAGAGGACGCGGAGGCGGCGGAGAGGGCCGCGATTCGAGAAGAGAAGAAGGAACACCTCAACAGTTGTGTACGTATTCTCACAGATAAAATGGAGGCGAACCGAGAAACGCGTGATAGACTTACAAAGCAGTGGGAACAAAAGCGCCAGAACGAGTTTGACGCTATGGCGGAGAGACGGCAGCGATTCCGGGATGAGATGGAGAAAGTGGAGCAACAAGAAGAGATGGGACGTTCCGTCTTGGAGAAGGAGGAGCAAAACTTACGGTGGGACTTGGAAGAGATCCAGGAAAGAGAGTATGACACCGTTTTAACCATCCCCGAAGAGGAGAAAGGGGAGCCGTGCACCGAAGAAGTACTGTTGGTCGAAGACTTGCTGCGAGGCGAGGGCGAGGAGACCACAACGGCACCCTCTCGGTTGTTGGAGGAGCTACAGAAGACCGACGAGGAAATCCTGAGAGAAATGGAGGATGAAATTCAAAATGTATTGGAAGGTTTAGCCCCGTCTCCTTCTGCTGAAAGACGAAACTCTCGTCACCACGTTGACCCTGCGACCCCAGGACTAGACCGATATACGAACAAGGCACAAAGAAAGATGCACAGTGCTGTACAAGAGACGGCGGACCGCCTCCGTCAGTCCTCTTACAAACGTGACTTGTGGGACAGCTTTGACAAATGGGAGAAGCGAGTTTCACAGTAATAAATTACTTATTCTTATCTTTCGAGGATTGTTTTTCTCTATAATAGATGTAATATTTTATTCCTTTACACTGTTTATCGGTGTATTTCGCTGATTATATTTGTAGTTTACATCATTCTTTTTTTATTTTTCTCTTTGATCCCCATGAATCGTTTTCGTGACGGTTAACGGCTCTTT